>JAIUZE010071240.1:0-14686 GCA_022085475.1 Heliosperma pusillum | reverse complement strand
GCTATTCAAAAATCCAGGAGGTTGTTCAACAAAAACCTCTTCTTCCAAATAACCGTTAAGAAATGTCGTCTTAACGTCCATTTGGAACAATTTCATTCCTTTGTGAGCTGCGAAGGCGATGAGCAAGCGAATAGCTTCAAGTCTTGCTACTGGAGCGAAAGTCTCGTCATAATCAATCCCGTCTTGTTGATTATAACCTTGAACGACCAATCGAGCCTTGTTACGAACTATAACTCCTGAATCATCCAATTTATTTCTGAATACCCATCGAGTACCAATCACAGTTCGATTAGGAGGTCGTGGCACAAGGTGCCATACTTTATTGCGTTCGAACTGTTGAAGCTCCTCTTGCATAGCCACAATCCAGTCTGATTCTGCAAGAGCTTCTTTTATGTTGGTAGGCTCTATGGTAGATAGAAAAGAATAGAATGAACAAAAGTTACTTAAAGTTCGCCTCGTTTGAACTCCCTTATTCAAACTTCCTAGGATACTATCCATAGGATGAGAACTCATATATTTCCATTTCTTAGAGTTCCTAGGCTCATCATCATCTGATGAACTATCACTTTCCTTAAATGATTCAGAATCAAGATTGGTTCCCCCTGAGTTGGACTCTGGGGTTATAGCTGAAGTTGGTACAACTTCAGTTACACCATCTTGGTCCTGGTTCAAAGTTATAGCATCATCAGCTATAACTTCAGTTTCCTTTTCCTTGTTTTGAGAAGAGACATTCGTATCATCAACAATTGTCTCAGTTCTCTGTTCGAGGTCATTTGCGGATTTATCAAGTTCATCATTGATTCCTTCAATAACTTCTTCATTATTAATTGGCACGTCATCTCTGGAGAGACGAAAGTCTGGATCATTCATGTCCTCTTCTTCATTCTGTTCAACTTGTTCAAGCACACTATCTTCATCAAATACAACATGAACACTTTCTTCTATGCACAAGGTTCTTTTGTTAAAAACTTTAAAAGCTTTACTATGATTAGAATAGCCAACAAACACAGCTTCGTAACTTCGTGGATCAAATTTGCTCAAATTACTTTTTCCATTATTATGGACAAAACATTTACTCCCGAAGCAACGAAGGTGAGCTATATTGGGTTTTCTCCCTCTTAAAAGTTCATAGGGAGTCTTTTTTAGAATAGGTCTAATCATAGCTCTATTGTGCACATAGCATGCAGTACTTATGGCTTCTGCCCAAAAGCTCTTAGGAAGGCCACTACACAAAAGCATAGTGCGGGCCATGTCCTCTAATGTTTTATTCATACGTTCCACGACACCATTTTGTTGTGGGGTTCGTGGTGCGGAAAAGTTATGTCCTACACCATTCTCCCTACAATATTCTATAAAAGCTTGATTATCAAATTCGGTGCCATGATCCGTACGAATGGAAACTAACTTTTTATCATACTTGTTTTGGGCAAGCTTCATTAGTACCACAAACTCATCGAAAGTTTCATCTTTAGAAAATAGAAAGATAGGCCATACATACCTTGAGTAGTCGTCGACTAGGACGAATACGTACCTTGATCCACCGCGGCTTCTAACTTTCATAGGTCCACATAGATCCATGTGTACCAACTCAAGTGGACGCTCTGTACTCACTACTCTTTTCGGTTTGAATGAGGATCTAACTTGTTTACAGCGGGCACATGAGTCACACATCTTTTCTTGCTCGAATTTTATTGAGGGTAAACCCTCAACTAAATCCCAAGACTTAAGTTTCTTTAAAATCGTTGGACTGATGTGTGCAAACCTCTTGTGTCACAAGCATGAATCATCCACAGTGACTTTCATGCACGTAAAGGAACTTGTAGTGACTTTGTTTAAATCAATCATATACACGTTCCGTTTACGTAGACCTTCTAAGATAACATTGCTAGTTCCTTCAACTATTATACGACAAACATTTGAATGAAAAACGACTTTGTTGCCTTTGTCACCTAGTTGAGAGATACTTAGCAAGTTATGCTTAAGGCCATCTACCAGATAGACGTTATTGATAGCATGTGAAGAAGATATACCAATCTTACCTACACCGATTATGTTGCCCTTCTTGTTGTCTCCAAAGGTGACCTTGCCACCGTTGAAGGGTTCTAGTGAAAGAAATAAATTCTTGTTTCCAGTCATGTGCCTCGAACATCCACTGTCGAGATACCATAGATTATTTTCTTTCACTATTACCTGCAAGAGAATCAAATACAGCTTTTAGGTACCCACGCTAAGTTGGGTCCTTTATGGTTAGTGACTCTATATATTTGATCCTTCCTAACCCATACCTGTTTAACAATTCTTTTCTTTTTAGGATAGGGTTTGCTAGGTTTATTATATTGTTTGTTATCGTTGTCACGCACATTAGGTTTAAATGACTGCTTCTGACTCACATAAGATTTAGATTTTGAAGGTACAGATGTGTAATCGAAAGCCATGTCATAAAACCACCTGAACTCATTGTTTCTAATCTCATCACGTTGAGATTCAGGTTCAGACTCATTAACACTAGACACGTCATGTTCTTTCACAAAATCAGTTTGATTTTTGTTATCGTTGACATATTTGACACAATTATTTTTAACATGACCGTTGTGACCACAATAATTGCAAATCAGATATTCTGAAAGGTTTACGTACTTCCTTCTTCTGAAATCACGGTCAGAAGGAGTGGATTTGCATTTATCGTGGTCTCTACGACTATAGCATTCATGACCAAGACCTTTCTTCATGTTATTGTTAGACTGTTCGGTAAGGAAGTCTAAGACCTTTTGACTTCCCTCCCACTTATCATGAACTTTTCGTGCATGTAGGAGCAATTCCTTCAAAGACTGAATTTCTTTTTCACACGACGAATGATCTACATTCGAGTATTTGGAGGGATTGTTCTTTTTGAAATTTTCACGAAAATCATTGAAACGTTTGTTCAAGATAAGTTTCTCCTCATAATGTTGACTTTTGGCTTGGGAGAATTCAGCCTTCAAATCTTTCAATTGCTGAGAAAGAAAAGAATTTACTTTCTCATGATCAAGAATAACAACTTCCTTTGCCTTAGCTTGAGATTGTAAAAGCTCATTGACTTTCTTCAATTCTAAAGTTATAGCTTCATTAGCTATAACTTTGGCTTGAAGGTGCGTAATGTTGAGCTTCAACTCTGAGATTATAGCTTCATTAGCTATAACTTTAGACTCAAGAGCTTCTTTCTCAACCTTTGTCTTGTCTGAAGTTATAGCTGAAGTTGCCATAACTTTAGACTTGAGCTTTTTAGCTTTGGCCTTAAGAAGTTGGTTTTCCTCAGCAATGTCAAGAATTTGTTCTTTAAGATCTTTTAACTCAAGACTCTGCTCATGACAATGATCTAAGGCTTCTTCAAAATACTTAATTAAAGACTTCTTAGATAAATTCTTAACTTGCTTTTTAAGTTCAAGATGACTAACCTCTTCGTCAGCTTCTGAATCTGGTTCTGAATCTGAGTTGCCAACAAGACACATCTCGGATTCGCTTTCATTGTCACTGTCAGAAATTAGGTCAAGGCTGACGTTGCTTAGACACAAGTTGGCGACCTCCTCTTCTTCTGATTCGTCGTCCTCTGTGTCGAGATCTCCCCAGCAATAAGCCATCATTACTTGCTTGAATTCCTTCTTGGTTTTGTCTCGTTGATTTTTGTCTTTGATTTTCTTCCATGTGGGGCAATATTTGATCATGTGATCATTATCCCCACATTTGAAGCAACCACGACTTGAAAGAGACCCTTTTGACTCAATTGGCTTTTTGTAAGATTTGTTGGTGTTATTGTTAAACGTTTTCCCTTGTGGTTTATTAAAGAACTTTTTCTTAAAACGTCTAGCAAATAACACTGTTTCATCTTCAAGATCCGAATCTTGTCTTTCACTAGATTCGGCCTGTAACGCCACCTTCTTGCTATTACTATCATTTGCCGCATCTTCATCAAGAGTAATCTCATGAGCCATTAGGGTTCCAAGTAGCTCTTGATAAGATAGGTTAGATAGATCTTTACATTCCTTAATTACCGTCACCTTAGGTCTCCATCGTTTAGATAGACTTCTAAGGATCTTCCTGGCAATTTCCTCGGAGTCAAAAGTTTTTCCAAGATTTTTCAATTCATTAATGAGACTGGAGAAGCGAGTAGACATGCTGTCAAGCGATTCATTTTGTTCCATGGAGAACAATTCGTATTTTCGCATAAGTAGAGCTATGCGTTGCCTTTTGACAACAGTTGTCCCCTCATAAGCTAACTCAAGACCATCCCATATTTCCTTGGCAGTAGAACTAGATGAGAAACGATCAAATTCAGTATGGGTCATGCCGTTTTGCAACAGACTAATAGCATTTGAATTTTTCTCAGCTTTCTTATAATCTGCCTCAACATAGTCATCTTCTTTCTTTTCGATAGAAGTGCCAGTGGCCGTTCCAAGAATGATCTTATTAGGACCATTCTTAATGATTAGCCAACACTCCCAATCGTTACCCTTTATGAAATGGGTCATCATATTTTTCCATAGACTGTAGTTCTTCCCATCGAATACGGGACACTTCAGATGTTTGAAATCCATTAAAATAAAATTAAATGCAGCGGAAAATAAATAAAAATAAAAAGATAAATGGATCAGACTCCTTGCTGTAAGGCAATCAAGAGCACGAGGCTCTGATACCAATTGTAGAGTCTATTGATCGAATACGAAAGAGGGGGGCGGGGGGTGAATTGAGTATTAAAAACTAGCCCCACTTTTATTTTTTCGACATTAATCTGATATGTAATTAATTATTTGATCTATGAATTAAAATCAACTAATTATTATCAAAACGTAAAGCACCAAGTAACGAAAATAACAAAAATAAGAGCTAAGAGCAGGCAACAGATTTTTTGAAGGGTTCAGTTTCCCACACGTTGACAACCTACGTTCCACTTATTCCTCGATTAATAATTTTTAGTACCTTTCTACGGATTACAAAAATTACCAACCCACTCGTATAATCAACACTATGATTATAACTCAAGGTGAGTATCGCTAAATACTCTATACTATTTTACGCTAATAAGAAAGTACAATATAACTCACACAAATTCCCGTTAAAGAATTGTAAGCTTATAATGATGTACTATTATCCAATAACGTATTTCACTCAAGCGATTGATAATAATTGATGCACGACTCTTTTAAAACAAACTCTAAAAATAATAAATATTTGCTCAAAGGTTTGCTTTAAAACGATTTTGGAAAATCAACACAAGTAAAATAAATAGCCGTGTGATGTATTGTGTTTCGTGTGTATGTC
Organism: Heliosperma pusillum; assembly: GCA_022085475.1. NCBI lineage: Eukaryota > Viridiplantae > Streptophyta > Magnoliopsida > Caryophyllales > Caryophyllaceae > Heliosperma > Heliosperma pusillum. The sequence continues at coordinate 9,391 of JAIUZE010071240.1, read as the reverse complement.
GTGTCTTTTACAAGTTGTATGTGAATGAGTATTTATAGTAGTAGAATCATAGTAGATCTAAAACCCTAGCATAATATTTAAGATATTTATCTTTAATACCATAAAATAATATTTGCTTATCTTTTAGAAATATCTATATCTCAAAATATTATTTGGTTTATCTTATAGAAATATATTTATCTTGATATCTCAAAATATTGTTGTAAAGATATAGTAGAATCCTAGATTAGGTAAACTAAGGAAACAAACCTATGGAGGCCGAATCCTAGCTCACGAAACCCTAGGAGGCACGCAACCCTAGGTGGCACAAAACTAGGTTTCCACGAAACCCTAGATGGCTCAAACACTAGGTGGGCTAATTAGGTTAACAACAAATTGAGATAGAATATATTAGAAACCCTAGGTAGCATGACAACCCATAAGTTGTATTACTAACCAATAGAATCTCATAAATATATTCTCTATTAAAATAATTGATAAATATAAAAATAAAACTCTTTCACTTTTGAAAACATTTCAAAACATTTTATTTCCAAAATCATGCATCAATATTTTATCATCCAAAATCATAGGCTAAAGCTATAACTTTTGAACATAAAATCTCTCGAATGGAATAGTTACCGAATGACGACCTATACTATCTAATCTTCACAAAGATCTTCAGTATACGGATCATCTCTTCATCTTGATCACAAAGACCCTCCATCTCGAGTCTTGTGTAGATTTATGTAGATCTTGTTTGAAGCGATTTTCCTTAAAGTTATGCCTGGTTAGCTATAACTTCCAAGTTCACTTCCAAAGTTATTCCTGAAGTTGGTATAACTTTGTCTCACAGACTTTATCAAAGTTATGCCTAACTTTGATCTTTCTTCTCATAATTGTTGCTAGCTATAATAAGACTAAAGCACACAATTACACGCATATGATATATCGAGTAAAACACATTATTACGTAAACATATGTCATTATCAAAACTATGAAATTGGTTCAAAAGTATCCTCTACCGAAGATTTTAAGATTTACAAGCCTAATTGAAGTGAATCCCTTCTTCATCTATGAATTCTCTCTTCCTTATTGTATTATGCTCTCTTCCTTCTATCTAGGTGCTTCTTTCTCTTCCAACCTATTTGCCTCTTGGAAATTACTCTAGATAGTTCCTCCATCTTACTATTGGTATCCTTACCTTCCTTTTGTAACATTTTTATGGATGTCATACCCATTTGTTTATGGTATATTATACTTAGTAGGAAGAACTTTGAATTTTGTGGAATATTAGTGTTTGTTGGAAGGAACTTGTGATTTGAGGAAAATGGTATAAATCTAATTTCACCCTATGGTGGTGAGAGTTGGTACCTTGAGGAAGAAGTTTCGAATATGGTACCTAATCATCCTATTAAACTAGTTTCATGTTTAGATGATTATAATGATTTGAGGATAAACTTAGGATGAAACTCTCCTAGTGGTTTTAGACTATGAAAGCTTAATGTTGCAATATCGTTTTGAGGATCGAAATAATCATATTGATCGTTGGTAGTTGTGGTTAAGAATTTTAGTGATTCTTTAAGTGTTACTTGAGAAATTGTTGGCTTTAAATGTTGAACCTTAACGGGAATAATTACCTTGTGGAATTTTAGATTTGGATGACCCAACTTGAAGAATATTGTTATAAGCAAAAACCGATGTATTGAGAGTTTGGAAGAGATAAATAAATTGATTTACGGTTGCATTGTCTTATGTTTGGCAAAAGTTAAGTGAAATAAGATTTGTGTGACTAATCTCTTTGAGGTTTTGTGATTTAACTTTTGAGGATGAGAAGGTTCATTTTTAATAATTTAGGGTAATGACTTTTTGAATAAATTGGATTAAAGGATTTCATAGTAAGTCCTTTACTTTGAGGTTGTTAGAGGTCTTGTTTCTCTAATTATAAATATTTTGATGGTGATTTCCAATAAGAGTTTTGGATGTACCTTAGAAGATTTTAATATAAGTTGAATAATTGGGAGTTGTTACTCGATATGTCATGCTTATTAAATATTTTGGTAGGAATCGGATGATTGAAAATATTGAGGATATATTGCACTCTCTGGAGGACTAAATTCAGGTGCAGTTAGTGTTGTCAAGTTACGATCGACAATTGAATTTTCATAGATGGAAGATAGTATTGTGGTTCATTCCTTCTTTCTATCCTCTTTCTATTCGATTTATTCTTTCGAATACTCCGTTCCATCTATCGAATTTCATTTCTTATAGGTAGATTACTAGAAGCTTTAGTTAGAAATTTTAGGCATAGATAGTAGAGTTATTACCTTTACTAAGAAATTTTTGAACTAAAAGCTTTTGGAAATATTTTAATGATTTCAAGTATTTTACCGTCAAGGAGTGTTGAGACTCGTTATTGGAGACGTTCGATAACTAGTTTTCTCATTTATTGATGCGAAAATGTATCTTTTAAGTCTTTGACTTGGGACGTCGATGTTCTTAACTGCAGACGAGAACCTTCCGTTCCATTGATAAGACCCTGTATTTTTAATACAAGCATATTTTTTAACAGTTTTGAAATAGACCTACATATATGTTACTTTCCTTGTTCTAACTTTCGAGGACGAAACTTTTTAAAAGGAGGGGTGATTGTAACAACCCGAAAAGTACCCAATTTTTCTAGTAAAATATCTTACGAATGCTTTTCAGCAAAACTTGAGTTTTAAAATAGAATTTATTGTTTCGAGTAGTATTTTGAAATTCCGAGTTCGTATTTGGAATTTTTGAGAGATTCCATGAGAATCCCGTTTTTAAGTCAACTTTGACTTTTGTTGACTTTTTCCGACTCACCTTATAAGTTTGAAGACCGAAATTTTATTTAAAAAAATAATATTTTTAATTTATTTTTATTAAGATTTATTTAGATTTATCATAATTTAATATAATTATTTTGAATTTATTCGGAATTTAAAGAATAACTTTTACGGTTTAATCCCGAACATAATTTAACTATTCCCGAGTCATCGTAAATCCCGAAACAAACCCGAAACTCGACTTTGGCATGAGTCACACGCCCATGTCATCTTTTCCCACTCACTTTAGGATATTTTCATTCTTTTTATTAAACTAATAATAATATCTTAGATATTTATTACTTTATCGATCCGTCAACGAAAATTACGCAAATCGTTTACAAAAACAGACCCGACTATCACATACCACACGGCTCCTTTTCCTCTAATAAGACTAGATATTTGTCTTTCTTTTCATTAATATAACATAATATCTTGATATTTAATTTAATTAACTTAATATATAATTATATCTAATCAATTACCGTAATATAATTATTAAACCCGAGTCAATTCCGTAACAACAATTTCAAAACCCGACTCCATAATCCTTCTAGATGTACACGGCCCATTCTCCACTTTACTCACTAACAACTTTTCATTTTACAATAAATCAAATTAAGATCTAATTTACACTTTCTTTAATCGTTCTTCATCGTTCTTCGTCGTTCTTCATCCGTTCTTCGTCGTTCTTGAGCAAAATCATCATAAAACCTTCATTTATTAATTAAATCCGTCCTAACTTATATTTCTAGAATCTCCTCCTCGCTCTCCATCTTCTAGTACGGTTTATTTTCAATTCCGTCAAAATCGTTTTCAACACTTTAATTATGGAAAATCAAGTTTTAATTCTAACAATATTATTCTTGTCATTTCGTATAAGGGGAAGATTTTGAAGACGAGTTTGGTGACTCGTATATTTTGGGTGAAGATTAGTAGACGGGTTTTTCTTTACTTCTTATTTTGGTGCTACTTGATTTTGCTAGCTAAGGTAACGATTCCGAGTTACTCGACGAATTAATGTTACATAGCTTTTGTTTCTTTTGTTTTTGGTTCATCTTTCGTTTTTGTTCATGTTATTATGATTTATGGATTTTTTTACTAGTAACATGCTAAGTGGTTATGATTTTTATGTTGTATGGAATTTTTAATATGTTAGTGTTCTTGACATATTTTTATGATTTGTTCTTAATCATGATTTTGTATGGATGGTTGTTAAAATGGTTGTTTGATAATTAAAACATGTTGGAATTTATTTGGTGTTTGATGGGTGGTAGAACCGTGTGCCATGGCTGGAAAAACCAGCCCAAACCAGCCCCAAACCAGGCCGGTTCAGGCCCGGTCCAGGCCGGTCTGGATTGGTCCGGATTTGGTCCGTTGGTTTGGTGTCGATGTTTGATTGATTTGTTGTTGTTTTGACGGGTTTTAAATATATTAAGCATGCGGGAAATTTTAAGAAACGGTTTTAAAAATGTCAAACCAAAACAGCCCAAATGGGCCAGTTTATTCTCGGCCCAAATCAGCCCGTGGGTCCCTCCCTTGGTCTTGTGACGGTTTTTGAGTTATTGCCATTTTATCGTGTTTTGTAATATTTAACAAGTGGGAAATGTTAATAAGTAAAATATTTAATTAAAAAGGTTTTTCATAAAATTATTATTTCTCACATGTTATAAATTATAATACGAGATTATAGTTAAATTTAATATCCTTTAAGTCAAGCGGGTTTTCGTAAGATTTAATAATTCACATGTTAGAAGTTTTAATAAAATAAACATGTATTGAATATGATGATTTTATGTTCAAGTCTATATGGTAAAGACTCTGTTTCTAGCCGGTTTGACAAAACGGGTTTGGTCAAACTAAGATCTAGTCAGCCCCGTTTTGACTGATGACCCGTCGCGGGACTCGGGTCGGGGATTTGTCTTCAAGTAAGGTTTTATTTAATGAATGATGGAATGAGCCTTAGTAGATATGAGGCGATATGTTATTTGAATATGATGTATATGCAATTAGTCACATGATAGGAAGTTTTTCCCGTGACTGTTTGATTGTATGATATATGTCGTGTTGACTAAGTACCCATAGAGAATTATGAGTATATGGCGTCTTGTCCATTCTAATTCTAAATGAGTATCTTGGACCATGACATGGATAGGCGGTACTATCTTTAACGAGTATATGTTCACCACTGATAGCTATTGTGTCACTGACTTGGGCCTTTTGATACCAAGCCGGGGGCATGGCTGCCTAATTGCTTCCACTTTGGGAATGGAGCCAGCTTAAGTACTAGCCATCTCTGCTTAGGGGGTCGCCTAGTAGAGTTTCTTGTGTACTTCTGGTCACGAGACGGGGAATGGAATAGCTGTTGTTACTAGGTCTGATCAGTCTAGGACTAGGATGTTTCCTACCTTGCGGTATAGGGACTCGAGTGACAGTAGACTATTGGGCCGTTGCTAAGAACTGTTGCCTGTTTCTTCGGACGATTGGTCTTTCATGTTTGTATGATTCTATGAATCTTAGAAGGTGAGATGCAAGCCGGCTAAGGTGATAGAGTTTTGGATTACCGGTTGTTAACGATTCACATGATTACGTGTGATAGGGTTGATGTATCCACGGCCAGTGTTTCACAAGAGGAACCTTATGAGCTAGCATACCAGCTTCCCTACCTCGTGTTATAGTTTATTATCGGATTCACATGATAGCTTTCATATGCTAGGTTATATGTTAGTTATTTGTTCATAACATGAAAAGCATATCCTATTTGTTAAGGTTTTGTATTTTCCATATACATTGCTTTTATGTTATTCATGTTTAATTAAACTCGACATTTCGTGGCTGGGAGAACTCGGAGTTACTCCCCACTGACTGTGGCTTTCGTGTTTATATTTAATGCGGTTGGCAGGTTTGTGATGCATACTTGGGTACATTGACGAGCTAGCGAGCGAAGTATTTACCTTGGACCTATATTCGGTTCTTTAGGATTGTTTATTATTATACACTCTTTTATTTCGTATTTATACGGGAAACATGTCTCCCGTTTTGGATATTTATTTTGTATAATATTATTTCCTTTTGTTGAACCTTTTTATTCTAAGACACCTTCGTTATGTATTATTATCTTTTATTTAGTTAAATTATTTTTTTTTCTTTCCGCAAATTTGAGGGTGTCACACACGTCGACACATGATTAGCTTGGGCGGTGAGGCATACATCAAAAATAGTGTGCATACCCTCAGGCATCTCCGAACCGCTCTTCACCAATGCACCTCCTTGGCTAACCAAGAATTGCATCTGATCCCGTTGCCTAAAAATCTCTTGTCGAATATCGACAACCTTCATCTCTAATTTGGCTAGGCAACCATCAACTCCCGTCATCCAAGACCGCAACTCACCACTCACACCCGAACCTACATGGTCACGGGTAGAGTTATTGTTCCCCATAGCCACGGTTTTTACAATAATTTCAATAACCGCATCAATTTTCTTATCTTGCGCATCAAGGCGCTCCATTACTTTACCCATAAACACATCCAACTTAGATTCGAGCCTCGAAAAATCAGCCACTACCGGCTTCAAACCGACCGAACCTCCTTTTGTCATAAACATCAATTCCGGACCACAAGCCTCTAATTTCATAAATTTCAGAAACGTATCACACATATCATCCTTTAAGGTAACACCATAACTATCCGAATTAACAGCCCCTTTCGACTCAAGTAGCCGAGACACCCAGATCCCATATGGTAAGTCAAGGGTCGAATAAATTTTGTCCTCGGTTACCGAAAAAGCAGTTTGAGAAATTCTAGAAAAGACAAGGAAAGCAAGATTGACCCGGTTTCCTTCCAACCAATTTTTCACAACCATCATCTCATAGCAAGCAATTTTATCCAGTCCTCCCCGACGCGGAATAACCGTGTTCCACAAAAAATTCAACATAAACTTCAATTTTGGGGACACATTCCCCGCCAACACACAACTAGATAAAGTGGCCCCATCATCAAAATACCTCTTTACCTCCAACTTAGCCGGGTCCGACAGTTCGTCCCATGACGTACTCGGATGAATTTTGATTCCATCATCAGGAACCAAAAACAGAGTACAAAAATCAGCCATGGAGACCGAAACTGATCGGCCATTAACAACAGCATTCAAAACTTCAGAAGTTAAAGAAAAAAAAGCGAAAAACTGAATTGCCTCAATAGGATAAACTGGACCCGAAAAATGTTACACGGTTTCCCATTCTTGAAAATTTAGAAAGTCGTTAAAAAAACCCAAAGCCTCATATTTTTCACACCATGCTTTCGGAAAGCTACGACCTCCATGAATACCGTACTTAGCAACCCGGTCAACTAACTTTCATTCATCTTTTGTTAAACGAAGCTTGTCAAGCCCGGATGCCGTCTCTTGAGGCGAAAAGTCACGAAACAGTGTCCGTGGGTTCTCCTCGGGAACCGTGCAAACGGAATCCGTTGTGGCTTCTTCTTGTACTCTAGTCTTCCTCTTATTTAATCTTCGTCTCTTAGTACCCTCAAGAACCGAACCCGACTCGTTTTGGATCATGTTTGGTGTTTGTTGTTTTGGGTTAGGAGAAAGATTAGTGGGAATGCTAGGTTTTGGAGTTTTGGAGTTTGGGTTTTTGGTAATTTTTGATCTTGTGGAAGCCATTGTGGAATCTTGAATTTGTTGGGTAATTTGTTTTTTGTTGTTGTTGTTGGTGCCGTGAGAAGGAGAGAAAAGAGAGAAAATTGGTGAAGGTTTTGATGGTGATGTGTATTGATAGTGATAGGAATAGGTAATTATGAAAAGTAGTATTGGGTTTTGAGTTTTTGTACTTGGCACATAGGGTGCCGGCTCTTTAGTCCTTTTTCCCTTTTTTTTTTTTTTTGAATTTGGGTACGAAAAGGAATCTAAGGTAATTAATTTTGGAGATATGGTAAGGATAGGATTAGGTAAATAAAAAGATATGGTAAAATATTATTGTTGTGGAGATTTTCGGCCAAAATAAAATACATGGGTAGAATGTTGGTTCAATTTGGAAAGTGAATAAGATAGGTCTTTGGCAAATATGTGGTTCATAATTCAATTTTCATAAAACAGTTAATATGCAAGATATTCACGTAAAATATATAATATTAAACACAAATATACTAGCAATGAAATATGCGGACACAGTCATACAATCTCGTCTTATTCTAACCAGTCACGCAGGTTCACAAAATAAATATGACGAATTTAATTGCTACTGATTAAACCAATTTTCAACCGCAAAATCTCAAAACGTCTTCTCGCTAACGCCTTTGTTAAAATGTCAGCCCATTCATTTTCAGTACTACAAAATTCGAGTTTAATGTTGCCCTTTTCTACATGGTCACGCAAAAAATGATGTCTAATGTCTATATGCTTAGTACGAGAATGCTGAGCTGGGTTTATAGAAATAACAATAACACTCGTATTATCACAAAATACAGGCATACAACCAACATTAACACCATAATCACATAGTTGTTGCTTTAACCAAAGTAGTTGAGAACATACCAGTCCTGCAGCGATATATTCGGCTTCTGCAGTAGACAACGCAACCGAATTTTGCTTTTTTGAGCCCCAAGTAATTATGCATGGTCCAACAAACGTGGCAAATCCAGAGGTACCTTTTCTATCTAAAGAACATCCTGCATAATCTGCATCTGAATATCCTACTAGGTCGAAATTACACTCAAGTGGATACCACAAATATAGATTAAATGTACCAATTAGATATCTCAAGATACGTTTAACTGCAATCATATGTGACTCTTTAGGACATGATTGAAATCTAGCACAGACACATACGCTGAACATAATGTCAGGTCTACTTGCAGTTAAATATAATAAATAACCAATCATACCTCGATATGTAGTCTCATCTACAGACTTACCATTTTCGTACAAGGTCAACTTTTTATCAGTTACCATAGGTGTGTCCATAGGATGAGCGTTCTCCATACCAATTTTTCTGATTAGCTCCTTGACATATTTTTGTTGGTGAATCTTTATTCCTTCTTTGGTTTGTTGAATTTGCAATCCTAGGAAGAATTTTAATTCTCCCATCATGCTCATTTCAAATTATGAGGCCATTAGATCTGAAAAATACTTGCACAATTTATTGTTAGTAGAACCAAAAATAATATCGTCTACATAAATTTGAGCAACAAGTAAATCAGATCCCTCAGATTTTAGAAATAAGGTCTTGTCGACAGATCCTCTTTTAAAATTGTTTTGTAATAAAAATTTAGATAATCTGTCGTACCAAGCCCTAGGCGCTTGTTTCAAACCATATAAAGCTTTATCGAGTTTAAAAACATGGTTTTGAAATTTGCTATTCAAAAATGCGGGAGGTTGTTCAGCAAAAACCTCTTCTTCCAAATATCCGTTAAAAAATGCAGTCTTAACGTCCATTTTGAACAGTTTCATTCCTTTATGAGCTGCGAAGGCGATAAGCAAGCGAATAGCCTCAAGTCTTCCTACAGGTGCAAATGTCTCGTCATAATCAATCCCTTCTTCTTGATTATAACCTTGAACGA
>JAIUZE010071239.1:0-30744 GCA_022085475.1 Heliosperma pusillum | reverse complement strand
GAGTTACAATAAGAATAAATAGGCAATCCAATATATAATAATAGGATCATGTGGATATCAAATCCGAAACCATCATGTTATTCAATGACTCGGGGAAGACACTCTTAGGCAACCGAATACGATCACTAGGGCTTGCATCTCACCGTTAGCGGTATACGATTGATAAGATTGAGACTCGACAGACAAACCAAGTCAAGTCATGCGATGATCACATAAATCCAACATATTATCATCCATTCACGAACCAAGACAATGACGGTGTCCAATCATGCAATGACCATGAATAATGTCATGAAATCACGCATTCAAGAACGACACAAGACGACATCTTTCACGGTAAATGAAACGCACTAGCACCGTGTACATGGCAAGTATGATTAACAGGCATCCACGGGATCACATTTCCCTGAACTCATACGCGATGCTTACATTTCGCCTATGTAGACACATTTCCTCCTGGTAGGAACGATAAGGCTCCTAATCTAAACCTGGCCAGATTCTCGGAATCACATTTTTCGATTCGATATGCGATCACGTTTCGCACCCAAGACCCGGTCTTACAAAGAAAACGCCGAGTACCCACATTCTCGGTAGATCAATTCACGAAAGAGGCGGAAAACGAGCTCAAGCCTCATAACATGCGGTACGCTACATGCAAATAACACCACCTCGCAAGTATACAACATTTGACGGCCGGGTCGATCAACGCATAGCGTTCAACTCCCAACAACGTCGTTGTATGCCCACTAACACATGCAGTTAAGCAGTAGGATACCTCTCCGTTCCGACATTCCAGCCTTACGAACGGGAAGGTAGCCAAGGGAATGAGAATACAAAGCACAATACAAAATAGTGCTCAAACCGACTCATTTGTAAAAACCGACTCAAAGTGGGAACATATCGAAAACCGTCACAAAACATGTGATACATGCGAAAGAGATATCAGATATCCAAAACATGAATATTATAAGACATTACGTAAAATTATACGGTAAACGGATCATGCGAACTATTATAAATTACGAGTTTTATAAGTTAAAGAAAAACAACACAGCCGTGTTCCAGGCCGGGCAGGGGACCGGTGGCCGGTGGGCCGGCTCAGAACACAAGGCATAACCCAAAAACAGAGAAAAGAGGTCTGGGCCGGTCGGTAGACCGGCGGCCGGTCGACCGGCACAGAACATCACACCAAAACTCAAAACTTCACTACTGATGTGTTCCAGGCCAGTGGATGGACCGGTGGCCGGTGGGCCGGCCTGGAGCACCTCTTCATGCAAAAACAAGTTTCCAAAATGAGTTACTGGGGTGGTCTCAGCCGGTGGTCAGACCGGCGGCCGGTCGACCGGCTGGGAACACCCCTTCATCCGTGAGCTTCCAAAGCTTAACCAATTCAATCCAAAACTTATATATACTTCTAATAATCATCAACAATCAATATATATCATCAATATTCATCATATAAAATCATTCACTAATCATAGCATGGTTTCTAATCTTTCTAATCGTAATCTAATACGATTTTCTAGCATATAAACATGTAAAACACGTAAGTGATACCGAGTAACCCTTCACCGTTACCTTTAAGCGACTTCACTAATCGTCAAGCTCCTCTTCTATAAGGAAATAGTCTTTGTCGGGATCTTGGAGGTCGCCACCTACAAATAGATCGTAAAAAGATGAATAAAGTTCATCTTGAGAAAGACGGAAAGCTTGAAAAGCAAGAAAGACGATGATTTTAATATCCATACGGATAGAGGAAGGTACGGGAAGAAGAATAAGATAAACTTACGTAAATTCTATCAAGTAACGAAGAAGTTACGACGAATCAAAGATCGATATTCAAAGAGGGAAATAATTGGGTTTTCTTAGAAAGGAAGAAAGCTTGGTTTGATTTTGTGTTGAATGAATATTAGGTTAAGGAGGGAGTGGTGTGAGTTGTGTAGGAAAAAGTCAAAGACGGTTTCAAAGTCAAGAAAGTCAAACCCGACTCAAAAGTCAAGAAAAGTCAAACTCGCCTTAAGACGGAATTTTCATGGAATCTCGCAGAAATTCCAAATACGAACTCGGAAATTCTAAATTCGACTCGGAACTTAAAATTATAAATTAAAACTTAAAATTACTGAAACGATTTCGTAAAATATTTCTACTAGAAAAATAGGGTACATTTCCGGGTGTTACACATGACCCAGGTGTCCCACCTGTTCTTCCTCTGCGTCAGTCAATTCTTCCTCATCGGCAATATCTCTAAGCAATTTCAGCACACCGTCATTGTTATCAAAATAATCTGCACACTCATCTAACAATGTTAAAGATTCCAACGGATCCTTTATCAAGGAATCCGGCCAAAACTCATAAGTGAACTCATCAATGATATCAACAGAAAAGCAGGCATCCTCTATCATTGGTCTAAATAAAGTGTCAGGTAAACTGAACGAAACTGTATCATCCCCTACGGCTAGAGTTAAACGCCCGTGTTTAACATCTATAATGGCCCCAGCTGTACACAAAAACGGCCGACCCAAAATAATTTGGGTACGGGTATCCTCAGCAATGTCTAAGACAATGAAGTCAACCGGAATAAAAAACTTGCCTACCTTAACAGGCACATCTTCTACGACACCTAAGGGTCTCCTAACAGATCTATCAGCCATCTGCAGGGTGATATTGGTCGTCTTCAGACAACCCATGTTAAGCTTTCAACAGATAGAATAAGGCATGACACTTACACTAGCTCCAAGATCACATAGTGCCTTATCTATCACGACATCTCCTATAACACAAGTAATAGAGAAACTACCCGGATCCTTAAGTTTAGGGGGAGACTTATTCAGAATTAAACTACTAGACTCTTCCATAAAAGCGACAGTAGCGAAACTCTCAAGTGCCTTTGCAGCAGGAGCTCACCCAAGGGGCCTTGATGATCAAGCCACAAACAAGACAAGCCTAACCCCAAGGACCCCTCAGATGGAAGCTCGAGTTACAAGGTCCAAACAACAAGCTATGACAAGCCAAGATCAAGCCAAGACAAGCCACGCCAGTGAGGAAGACAGTCCAGGGCTCAGCAACCCATGCCAAGCCCCAACACAACCCACATTACCCACACAATACAGAAACAAAGCCATTCAGGACCAGGCAGACCAATCAACAAACACTACACCTAGGAGGTACACCAGGGCATCCCAACCACCCCCACCATGGCCTACCATCAAGCCAACCCACTAAACTACAAGTTTGTCCAGGACAACCCCTTTTGAAGTCTAGCAAAAACTCATGAAACAAACACCCCAAGCTAGAGTCCAGTAAACATTAAGGCAGAGAAGGTACAAGGTCAGATTGTGGCTTCCTTTTGTTTAAGTCAACTTGTCCTCGTCCAAGGCAGGTTTTATCTAAGTCCTAATAAGAGTAGAGAGTCCCAAGGAGGAGCAAAACATCCAGGCAAAGCAGCAAGACAACAAGAACAACAGATTTCCATTTCAGGAAAACTCCAAAACTGCTTTATTTGCTTTTTGTTCAGTCTGTTTTTGTGTCTTGTGTATGTACTTTATAGTTGTTGAGCTCGTCCTATTGTGAGGCTCTTAATTAGTGTCAGTAGTAGTAGTTTGAATCCTAAGTTGGCCCTTGGATGATCTGTACATCCAATGGCTCACAAGATATCAGCCTCCCTATATAAGGAGGTCTTTGTATGTTTGTTTCAGTTAGACTTTATGAATGAATTTAACTTTGAGAAATCCCTCAAATATTTCAAACTTGTGCTAAGAGCTGTAGTTTGAGTCAAGCCTGATACATCTACAAGGTGTCTGATCAGTGTCTTGCTTTGTGAGTCAAGTTAAATCTGTGCTTTGCTGTGATTAGGTTGCTTGCTGTTGAGGCTAAGTTTGGAGTGTTTGTGCTTTGCTGTAACACTTGAAACCTGTCTCTGAACTAGTCTTTGAGTCCCTTCTCTTGTGCTATGTTGTAGGGGAGTTTCTCTAAGTCATATCTTTTGATTTTCAGTTGATATAAGCCACTCTCTCTAAAACAACCCTCATTCCTGTCTGTGTTTGTTTTCAGTCTGAATAAGCTTAGCTAAACTTCCCTTAAACTCACAAGTCATAGTAGTTTACACTCCAAATTGGTTATCATAGCTTTGGTTGAGAGTCTTAGTGAGTTCATTTTCCCTAACTACATTTAAAAACACAAAAATAGCCCAATGAGTGAAGAGAGACTGGCAGGAGTAGAAGCAAGGATGGAGGACCTGGCTGGGATTGTAACCACCCTAACCAGAACCCTGGACCAGGTAATAGGCAACCATTTGCTTGCTGGAGGAAGAGGCAGAGGACGTGGAAGAGGCCAAGGAGGAGGCAGAGGAAGGCCACCTGATGATGAAGAGTATCCAGACTCAGATGACTCAACAAGGAGCAGGGCTTCCATTCACAGGCACATAGACAAGCATCTTAAGGTAGACATCCCTGAGTTTTCTGGTAGTCTTAATCCTGATGATTTGTTAGAATGGTTAAGAGAAGTAGAAAGGATCTTTGAGTACAAAGGATATAATGATTCTAAGTCTTTTAAAGTAGCCATCCTTAAACTGAAAGGGTATGCTTCCCTTTGGTATGAAACCATGAAAGGGTTAAGGGCTAGGGAAGGTAAAGAACCCATCAAGTCTTGGACTAAACTGAAAAAGAAACTGTTAGACAAGTTTGTTGCTAAGGATTACACCCAGGATCTGTTTATCAAGTTGTCTAAATTGAAACAAGGAGACAAACCTGTTGAATCTTATCTGAGAGAGTTTGAACAACTCACCTTGCAGTGTGATATAAATGAGAAACCTGAGCAAAGGATTGCTAGGTACTTAGAGGGTTAGATAAGAGCAGTGCCAACAAGGTTAGGATGCAACCTCTGTGGTCATTTGATGATGTTGTCAACTTATCTATGAGAATTGAAAAGATAGGGAAGACTAAGCCTATTACACCAAAACCTGTTAGGCCTTTTTAAACCAGGCCTTACAGTGGGATGAGAACCATGGATACCCCTAAGACAGCACCCTCACCTGCCTTAGACAAGGGAAAGGGCATCATGGGTCAAAAGCCAAGCACTTCCATGACAGAGAACAAAATTAGGTGTTTCCAATGTCAGGGCTATGGACATTTCAGGAAGGATTGCCCTTCAAAGAAGACCTTAACTATAATGGAGGTTGAGGCTTGGGAGAAAGAAGGTCTAGTTGAGTATGAAAGGGATGAGCCTGAGGTTGAAGAAGTGATGAGTGAGGAAGAAGAGTCTAGTCAGGAAGCAATAGTGGCACTCCCTGACACAGGCCACAGCTTGGTCCTATGGAGAGTAATGCATTCACAACAGATACCTTTGGAGGAGGATCAAAGGTCCCTCATTTTCAGAAGCAGATGTACCATACAAGGGAGGGTTTGTAACCTTATTATAGATTGAGGTAGTTGTACCAATGTGGCCTCTGTTACTATGGTTGACAAGCTGAAGTTGAGCACTCAAGAACACCCTCATCCCTATAAGTTGAGATGGCTGAGTAAGGGAGCAGAGGTTAAGGTGGATAAGCAATGTATGGTCCCATTCTCCATTGGAAGTGTGTACAAAGATGAGGTATTGTGTGATGTGGTTCCAATGGATGTCTGTCACTTGTTATTAGGAAGGCCATGGGAGTTTGATAAAAGCTCCATACACCAAGGAAGAAGCAACACCTATTCCTTCAAGCATGGGAGCAGGAAGGTGACATTAGCCCCCTTGCCACCACATCAGAAGAGCTATGGGAGTCCAAGTATGGCTGAAGACTTTAGTGGAGTTTGTTTCTGTCTGAGTCAGCAATGGTCAAAGAGTGTAGTGAAGAGCAACCTATATTAATGCTGCTATCAAAAGAAGTTCAGGAAGAGGAGTCTAAGGTAATCCCTGCAGAAGTTAAGCCCCTCATTGATCAGTTCAAGGAAGTGTTTCCAGAGGAACTTCCTGATGGCTTACCCCCTTTGAGATGGATTGAACACCAGATAGACCTTGTACCAGGGTCTGTACTACCTAATAGACCAGCATATAGGTGTGATCCCAAGGCTACACAAGAGCTGCAGAAACAAGTTGGAGAGTTGATGAGTAAAGGGTTTGTAAGGGAGTCTTAAGTCCATGTGTTGTGCCTGCATTATTGGTTCCTAAGAAGGATGGGACTTGGAGGATGTGCATAGATAGCAGGGCTATCAACAACATCACAGTCAAGTATAGGTTCCCTATACCTAGGCTTGATGACATGTTGGATGAGCTGAGTGGCTCAAGGTTCTTTTCTAAGATTGATTTAAGGCAAGGTTACCATCAATTGAGGATCAGGGAAGGAGATGAGTGGAAGACAGCCTTCAAAACAAAGCATGGCCTCTATGAGTGGCTTGTCATGCCCTTTGGCCTGTCAAATGCCCCAAGTACCTTCATGAGATTAATGACATAAGTTGTGACACCCTCAAATTTGCGGAAAGAAAAAAAATATTTTAAATACATAAAAGATACGAATACAATACGAAGGTGTCATTACATAATAAAAAGGTTCGTTACAATACGGAATAAAATTCTACAAAAGAAATATACAAGACGGGAGACATATCTCCCGTATAAATACGGAATAAAAGTGTGTACAATAATATACAAACTATGAACCGAATATAGGTCCAAGGTAAATACTTCGCTCGCTAGCTCGTCCATGTACCCAAAATATGCATCACCACCTGTTCGACCGCATTAAATATAAACACGGAAGCCACAGTCAGTGGGGAGTAACTCCGAGTTCTCCCAGCCACGAAATGTCGAGTTTAATGAAACATGAAAACATAAAAGCAATGTATATATAAAATACAAAACCTAAACATATATGATATGCTTTTCATGTTATGAAACAGTTAACTAACATATAACCTATCATATGAAAGCTATCATGTGAATTCGATAATAAAATATAACTCGAGGTAGGGAAGCTGGTATGCTGGCTCAGCGGTTACCAAGTAACATGGCCCTGATACACTCAAACCCTACTCAACACGTAATCATGTGACTCAGTTAACAACCGTTAATCCAAACTCTATCAATCCTAGCCGGCTTGCATCTCACCTTCTAGAACTCATAGAATCATACATACATGAAAGACCAATACCTCTACAAACAGGCATAAGTTCTTAGCACCGTCAATAGAAGACTTCTGTAACTCGAGGCTATACCACAAGGTAGGAAAACATCCTAGGCCTAGACTGATCAGACCTAGTAACAACAGCTATTCCATTCCCCGTCTCGTGACCAGAAGTACACAAGAAACTCTACTAGGCGACCCCCTAAGCAGAGATGGCTAGTACTTAAGCTGGCTCCAACCCCAAAACGGATTAGGTAACCATGCCCCGACTTGGATATTAACCCACCAATCCGGGACACAAAAGCTATTAACCATGAACTATATACTCGTTAAAGACAGTACGGACCTATCAATGTCATGGTCCAAGATACTCATTTAGAATTACAATGGCCGAACCAAACTAATATCTTAACTCAGAGGTTACCTTTAAAACAGGGCCAAGATACGACTTAACATGCCATATAATCGTAATTCTCTATGGGTACTTAGTCAACACGACACCAACCATATAATTAAACAGTCACAGGAAAACATCCTATCATGTGACTAATTGCAGATCAATAAAATCATATATCATATCGCCTCATATCTATTAAGGCTAATTCATTAATTAAATACAACCATACATGAAGACAAATCCCCGACCCGAGTCCCGCGACGGGTCATCAGTCAAATCGGGGCTGACTAGATCTTAGTTTGACCAAACCCGTGGGATCAAACCGGCTAGAAACAGAGTCTTTATCACATAGACATAGACATAAAAATCAACATATTCCATACATGTTATTTTATTAACTTCTAACATGTGAATTATTATATTATAACAAAACCCCGTTTGACTTAACTAATATCCAATTAAACTCCGATCTCGTCTTATAATTTCTAACATGTGAGAAATAATAATTTAGTGAAAAACCTTTTAATTAAATATTTTACTTATTAATATTTCTCGCTTGTTAATTATTACAAAACGCGATAAAAATGACGATAACTCAAAAACCGACACGAGTCCCAAGGTGGGACCCACGGGCTGAAATGGGCCGGACCCAATATGGGCCTGGATGGGCCCACGGGCTGAAATGGGGCTGTTTTGGCCTTTGACTCGATTTTACTAAAAACCGTTTCCTAATATTTCCCGCATGCTTTAACATATTCAAAACCCGTCAAAACAACAACCAATCAATCAAACATCGACACAACCCAAAGACCAAAACCCGGACCCACCTTGACCAACCCAGACCGGGTCTGAACCGGCCTGGACCGGTCTGGTTTGGACCCGGTTCAGCCCCCTTCCCCACGGTTCACCAACAAACACCACCAAAATCATTTCCAACTTGTTTTAATCATCAAACAACCATTTTAACAAACATCATACAAAATCATAACTTATTAAAAATCATCAAAATTTGTCAAGAACACAAACTTGTTAAAATTTAATAAACAACTTAAAAAAATTATAACTTGTTAAAAATCATCAAAATTCATCAAGAACAACAAACTTGTTAAAATTTTCTAAACAACATAAAAATCATAACTTAGTAAAAATCATTAAAATCCTTCAAGAACACTAAATCATCATAAAATTTCCTACAACTTTAAAAATCATCAAGAACACTAAATCATCATAAAAATTCATACAATCATAAAATCATCAAGAATCATCAAACATCACCAAAAATTCCATACAACATAAAAATCATAAAACAACATAATAATTACTACTTAACATATTACTAACTAAAAATCCATAAATCATCAAACATGAACCAAAATTAAAGATGAACCAAAATCCAAATAAATAAAACTAAAGGCTATATTACTAGCTAAAATCATAAATACTATAACATGAGCCAAAACTAAAGACTACAAAAACAAAACTAAGGCTATGTGACATTAATTCGTCGAGTAAATCGGAATTGTTACCTTAGCTAGCAAAATCCACTTAGCACAAAATATAAGAAAATATAAATAAGAAAACCCTTCTACTAGTCTTCACCCAAAATATAAGAGTCCCCAAATTCGTCTTCAAACTCTTCTCCTATAAGAAATAACAAGAAAAACAATTATTAGAACTTAAACTAAATTTTCCATGATTAAATGTTGAAAACGATCTTGACGGAATTGAAAATAAACCGTACTAGAAGATGGAGAGCGAAGAGGAGATCCTAGAAATATAAATTAGGAAGGATTTAATTAAGAAATGAAGGATTTATGGAGGGTTTGCTCAAGAACGATGAAGAACGGTTGATGAACGATGAAGAACACGAAGAACGATTAAATAAAGTGATGTTTTGATCTTTATTTGATTTGTTGAAAGATGAAAAGTTGTTTGTGAGTCATATGGGTGGATGTGTGCCGTGTGTTTATAGACACATAAAGGTGTCGAGTTTTGAAATTGTTGTTCCGTAATTGACTCGCGTTTAATAATTATTTTACGGTAAACGATTAAATATTATTTACGATAAAGTTAATATCAAGATATTATGATATTAAAATGAAAAATAATGAAAATATCAAGGCTTAAGAGTGGGTAAGTGTGCCGTGTGGAATTGTGATTGTCGGGTCTGATTTCGAGCGTTTTGCGTAATTTTCGTTAATTGATCGATAAAGCGAATAGTGATCTAGATATTATGATATTGTAATCAAAAGTAATCAAAATATCAAGGCTATTAGAGGACTGTAAGGAGCCGTGTGGTTTGAGGTGATTCGGGTCTGTTTTTGCTCGATTTGCGTAATCTCCGTTGACGGATCGATAAAGTAACAAATATCTAAGATATTTGTATTATTTTAATCGAATCAATTAAAATATCCAATCGTGAGTGGAAAACGATGACATGGCCGCGTGACTCATGCCAAAGTCGAGTTTCGATTTTGTTGCGCGCTTTACGATGCGTCGTGAATAGTTAAATGACGATTGGTTAAAAACCGTAAAAGTTATTCTTTAAATTCCAAATAAATTCTAAATAATTTTATTAAATTATGACAAATCTTAATAAATCGAAATAAAAATAAATCAAAAATATTATTTTTTTAAATAAAATTTCGGTCTTCAAAATCGCAAGCCGAGTCGGGAAAAGTCAACGAAAGTCAAAATCGACTAAAAAGTCGGGAAAAGTCAAAAATGACTTAAAAGTTCAGAAAAGTTTAAGACGACTTTAAAAGTCAAGAAAAGTAAATGACAGCTTTAAAAAGTCAAGAAAAAGTCAAAGACGATTTAAAAGTCAAGAAAAGTCAAAGACGACCAAAAACGGTCTTTTCATGAAATCTCTCAAAAATTCCAAATACGAACGCGGAATTTCAAAATACGACTCGGAACAAAAATTCCTATATTAAAAACTTAAGTTCTACTGAAAAGTATCCATAAGCTATTGCTTAAGCAAATTGGGTACTTTTCGGGTTGTTACAATATGGTTACTAGCGGTGTGATGCAAGCAATTAGTAGTGATATAGTTGCCAAGGTGAGCCTTTGCTAGTCTTCCATGTATGATAATTAGGTCGTTAATGATTCTCACATGCTTATATGGTTTTCATATAATGTCCTTATTAGAATCCGCATGACACTTATATATGTATGATAATGTATGCTTTTATTCTTATCATGTTTGGTTTCATGTGATATGGCTGGGAGAACCCTGAGTTACTCTGCATTGATTTCGGCATTCATTTTTAATGAATTAATATGTTGCAGGCTGGTGTTTGCATGTGGTTTTAATGAGTGTGCTAGCAAGCGTTGTACTTACATCGATTCACCCTTACTTGTAGTCTATCAGAATCTTTATTATCTTATTTATGTATTTATCAAGGGATTGGGATCCCTTGTATTTATCTAAGTTACAATTTGTATAAATGATTTATTAAACCACAGTTGTTTGATAAGAGATAAAGTTAATGTAGAGTTGATTGAGATCACTATGAAGAGATAAGTACGAGGTTTAGGGGTACTACGTAGATTATAGAAAAAAGGAGGGGTAAAACGTTGAAAAATAAAAAATTCAAGGTACTCCAAAGGATATCCCTAAAAAACATCTACCACAATTTAAATGCGCACACAATATGGAACATAAAAAGATGTTAAATTTAAAAAGTGTACAGAAAAAATTTAGAGTGTTATGAAAAACTAAAGAGAGAGAGATAGTAGAGAGGTATATCTTTCTTATTAGCACAAGAGAGATATATATATATATATGAGTACAAAAAGGGTGTTATGTCATAAGAATGTAGATGGACAAGTCAAGAATCATCTACATTATAGTCATCCATAATAAGTGTGACCTATGGACATCCATAAGATATTATGCAATAATAATTCATATTACTCCCCCTTGGATGTACATTACTGGAAAAGATGTCTCGTTAAGAAAAAAAACCTTGTGAGAAAAACTTTGATGAAGAAAAGAGCACTAATTTTCAAACACGCATAATAAGCTGCCTCGTTAAAACCTTTCCATAAAAAGTTCCAGTGGGACAAAACTATGGATAAGGAAAAAGAGTACAACGCGTGTCTACTCCTCCTAATGATTACATAACTTGATATATTTTGAAATAAATCAGGCTTTGACGTAATTTCTCGATCGTTGAATAAAATTCTTCGTAGTTGATTAACTTGATATCTTTATATCCTTAATAATTTCAATCTTCACATTGCTTTAGAACTCGTACTCTGAATGTGGTTATTTATGAGGACGCTTGAATCTTCATTTCAAATAATACTCCATAAAAGTGATAGAAGTAATTTTCAATTCTTTTTATAAGATGACATAATAATATGTCCCAAACAATTGTCAGCCCAACAATCATGACTATAGCGTATCACTAACGCGTTTATATTTCTAACGAGTTAAAAACCTTGCTAGGAAAAACACATTGGGACAAAAAACCTAGTCGAAGGGAAAGAGAGTGTAACATTCATCCATATATTGGATCTCTATGGGAGAAGCAACCAAATTGTTGGATAATAATAATCCACTTTATACATTCAGTGATTTTCTTTGCTTAATTATCTTATTGTATGGATTGCATTCTCCTTGTATATTTTGACTACATTATTTTCCATCATTATGATACGTGTGGACCATAAACTGATTTCTTATATGTTTAACAATAACTTCATTCAAATCTGAATTCTCATATGCTCAAACTTCAGGTTGAGACAATAATAAATACATCAAGTAAACTCTAAAGGAGTTTTGATGTTTCTTGTTGGACTAATCACAATATCTTTCAATCGTCATGTAGAGGTTTATATATTTAATCATGAGTTCTCAAAACTCAATTGATCAACCATTAACGATTGATGATCATTCATAAGAGGCTCCTTCAGGGAGTTATCCTCGTAGGAGTAAAATTTATTTCTCCTTTTTAATAATTTATTAATTTAAAACAAAATCATTAAATATGTGCATGCATATGATATGAAACAAATTTCGAAATAACTTATTCTAAAATAATGCAATAATAATAATGTAAATAATAAAACTGAGATATAATGATAGAATTGCTATCTATATACACATGACAATGGCTCAGAATAAAAAATGTACAGTCTCTATCTTTTCCAATATTCATAATTTTAACTGACTTCAAGTCAATAGATGGACTTCAGGTCCATGAGCTCATTTATAATCAAAGATTATATGTCGACAATCAAAATTGGACTTACACATATAAGATCCCCATTTTCTAGTCCATTAAACCTTCGCGCGCAAATGCATATCGGTTCCTTAAACATATCGACATAATTTCATCATCTCTTGATGATACCGGTACTGTTCAATGATAAATGAATCTATCTGAATATGTATATGGTACTATTATATTCATTTAGGCCATCTATTATAATTCAGATATCAATGTCACTTCATGGACACATCAAATATAACAATTTCATACCAACTGCTTCATCTTGTTGTTTTATTTTCATTGTGGAACCGTCAAGTTTAATGTGCTGAATCATAATGCTCAATTTAGGAGATCAATGTTTTCATATATTAAAATATGATTTTTCATCGTGGGAACTACTCACGAAAATAATTATGCGGTTACAACCACTCAATAAAGTATCAATCCATACATTTAATTTCTTCATTTAACTTTGAGTAGTCTTTATATCTCTAATATCACATATACTCAATCTTAGTGTAGTGTCTTGCCTTTTATAAAATTTCTACATGAGATAGTTTCAGTACTTATCTTTGCTTTAGGATAATCTTCATGTTTATCATAACTGGTATAATAAGAACCCGAATGGCCTCAACCGTCAGATCTTTACCATTTAATGTCAACTTTCTTAGTTTAGCCATAATAATCCATATTAATATTTAACAAGAAATTGATTGTATCTCAATAATTTCACTTTATAATATGGCACGGTTTAGTTAACTATAATCATCATGCTAAACTTCTGGTTAGCAATACCATATCACATGCCAAATTTGTAGTATTTTAACATATGAATTACAATTAATTCCTGTGTATCTGGCCAGATAAACAATAGATGTGACATATGACACTAATTGGTGTCTTATTCATATTGGCAAGACTAAACATATATCGCAATATTCCTTCAGGGAATATAATACATTGATATTTCTTCTAGTATGGGCACAATTAACACATCAAAGTAATGCATTCTAGAAATGCAAATCATAATTGATTCTTTGAGTAAACTTAGTTAAACTCAATTAATACTTCATCCGTACCTTGAAGGGAGGTGGTGAATCCAACGAATTATAGTGATCATTCTTTTCATAATATTAAATAACTTGATCACATGTCACTAGTGTACGATGTAACACCCGCGATTTTAATAGTTATAATATTATATTATCATTAGTTAGTCTAATTTTGGCTTTAACTTAGGATTTAGTTAGTCGGGTAAATTCAGTGTCTAATCTATTGAATCTGATCCCGTATTTGGACTCTACTCGGAATTTCATGTGAGCTAGGCCATGTATTGGATATTGGGCCTTTTCTATCTTCCACTCACTCACCTTAGCCCAAATACTACTCATCTTTTCCACTCTAATTTTCCCGCCAACATATCACTTCTTTATCCTCACCACACCACACCAAAACCCTAACCTCCCTTTTCTCACCATTGTTGAACAAAACAAACCTTCACATATCTCACTCAATCCTCACTCAAACCTCTTAGTTTTTAGCTTATTCTTTCTCTTTTCTTTCCCTCTTTCTTTTAAGGTAAGAAAAGTCCAATCTTTCTCACTTTCATTTTCTCATCTTTTTCCAAGATGAAATTCTTCATCTTTTATGTCAAAATTTGTAGGAGGAGACTTAGAAGATCCGGAGAGAGATGACTTTCTAGTAGAAGAAGAGCTTGAAGGAATTTGAAGATGCAAAAAGGTAACGGTTAAGTGTTACTCGATATCTTTATGTGTTTTAGTTGTTAATTGTAGCATTTATTTGTGAAATATGAGTTCTTGTGTAGATAATAGTATAGATCTATGACTACAATATATTTAATTGTTGAATTGCATCTTGTATGTCCCAATTTGATGGAAAATTGGCGGTGTTGATGATAAATTACCTTCTTGTTGCTTAAACTTGTATTTAATTATTGAATGATAACTTAATTATGCCTTTAATGTCATATGGAATGTTATGATGCTCATATGTCATGCTAAGTGGTGATTTATGATGGTTTATGTTGGTAATTGCAAATGGGTAAGAACTTGTTTGGCTTAAACTTGAAGTTTGGATGAATTTTGGCTTGAACCCTTGTGAATTTGAATGGGAACCCGGACGGGTTTGAGCCCTAAACCCGAGCAGGACACTTTTAACCCGGACGGGTCCATCTCAACCCAGGCGGGTCCAGTCGGACCCTTCTTTGTAAAATGGTCATATCTCCTTCAATACTTGTCTGTTTCGGGCAGGTGACCTACCGTTGGAACTGTAAGAGGATACGTTATCACCTCCATTTAGAATTTATGAATTTTGATATCTAGAACTCTAGTTATGACCATTTGAAGTGGACCCTTGTTTTAGTTACTTTCCAAACTTGTTGTTTTGAGATGAGATATATGTTTCTTATTCATTATGCTTCTTAAACTTGGTATAATGCTTATATAATCACGTATTGTCTCATGTTTATCATTGTTACATTTATATTATGCTTTATCAAATGTTTGGTGACAGTTTTTAGTATGTTCCCTCCTTGAGTCGGTTTTGCCTTATGTAATGATTTGAGCACTACTCGTTGGATGCTTTGAACTCTCATTTCCCGGCTGCACCCTTATCCTCGTTAGACTGGAATGTCGAAGCAATGAGGTGTATCCTTGATGCTTGTATGCATGTTTTAGTTGGGATATGACGACGTTGTAAGGAGATGAACGCAATGCGTTGATCGACCCGGCCGTCAAATGGTGTATCCTTGCGAGGTGGTGAAATTGCATGTAGCGTACTAGCTTGACTTTTAACTATAGATCTCTTTCAGCCTCTTTCCTTTGGTTTAGCCGAATTTGGGGTACTCAACGTCCTTTGTGTTGATCGAGTCTTGGATGTGGAACGTCATACCACATGTCGAATCGGGATACGTCTTATCCCGAGAGTCTGGACAGGTTTCGACTAGGACCATATTATTATCGTTGTCCTACCGAGAGGATTAGAGTCTTGTGTGTGCGAAACGTCATATCGTACACGGTTCAGGGGAAAGTCTTACCCCGTGGACATGTTTGTCTAGGTCATGAGTATACGAAATGTCTTATCGTATACGGTTCAGGGAAACGTCTTATCCCATGGACTTCCATTGACTTGTCTTCCTATTGTACATGATGCTAGTGCGTGTCATTTACCGTGAGAGTGTGTATGCTTATGTTTGATTATATGATGGATTGTATACTTGATTGATTTGGATGCCTATGATTGGTTTGTATGTCGAGTCCCAAACCTTCTCAAGCATATGTCGCTAATGGTGAGATGCAAGTCCTTAGTGTTCTATATGCATGGTTGCCAAGGGGAGTTTTCCCGGAGTCTTGTATTGCATGATGATGATGGATGATGGTTTTCTTTACTCGTATATTTGTTATTATCTTAATGTTATTCTCACATCCGGCATGATATATATGTTTGCATGATGACACGTGATTACATGCTTGTTTATGTGCTTTTTGATGTGATATGGCTGGGAGAACCCGGAGTTACTTCCCGCTGATTGTGGCATTCATTTTCAATGAATGAACAGGTTGTAGGTTGGTGTTTGCATGAGGTTGTGGCGAGTGAGCTAGCGAGCGTTGTTCTTACAGCGATTCACCCTTAGAGTGTAGTTTATATTAGTTTATTATCTTCACTGTGTTTTATCAAGGGATCGATGACCCTTGTATTTATTTAAGATACAATTTGTATAAACAATTTATTAAATTAAGTTTTTGTTTTATAATATACTGACATTCGCGGTTTTGCTTTTAAAGTTTTTAAAATCTCGTATTTTTCCACTGCAAATCTATGTGTTTACTTTACTGTGAAATCGCGGGGTGTCACATACGAAATACCACACATAGTGTTTTAAGCCACTTGCACGATAATGTGTCTACCTGACTACATTATTTGTATGAATTATAAATATATTTTATATTCAAAACATGATATCTCACTCGCTTCAGGTAATGGTTTTGAATCGATTTGATATGATTCTCAAATTTTAAGAGTACTTATATTTTGCAAATATTAATGTATAAACACCAGAATTATTCTTAAGTATGATACTCAAATAATACTCACTATATCAAATGTGAGAATTTATACATTGTGAACTTCAAGTCACAATTCCAATATATGTAAACATTATGAACTTCGTCATAGTTTTAGTATTTTTAAACAATATGAACTTCAGACTATAAAATAAGTATCAATCAACTCGTATATCAAAATTTTATTTTTATTTATATGAGTATAACTTGAATTTTCATGAAATATTTTCCTTCACTGATCGAATTCTTCTCAACTAATGCCTCGTCACTTGACACACCAAAGACCACATTATTAAGCTCAATTAAGGCACATTCACTAGAGGGAATGTCATATTCACTTCAAAGAATGGACCCAATTTCAAATCTCATTATACAGTTTAACTTCAAGTACACAAGATCTAATATTAACTAATATTTCCTTTTAAAAAGACCGGTTTATCCATCCGAAACTCAAATGCGGTTTATAAAATCGTAGCTGTGAACTTCTGGCCACTAGTATTTGCATGTGGACTTCTAACCACTTATATTTAAACAATATGAATATATTGTAATAATGAGATGGTGTTAAACTATTACACATATTTAAAATTTTGAACTTCAGGCCAAAGTTATAATGTGAACATACATTTTCATAAAACAAATCTTTTAGAACTTCCTATCCAAAATTATATAATATGTCAGGTTTTTTTAAAACTTGTTAATCTGAAACTTTTGTCCAAAATATGATATAAAATTACCAATTCACAATGAATTATTGAAATATTATAGATAAAACAGTGAAGTTCACATTCAATCATCCCCCTTATATTAAAAGATTAAGAGCTTACTAAAATTTTCCCGCCTAAATGAGTTATTCTATAAATAGACTTCCTTATAAAAATAATTTTTTTCCAATTCTTATAGACATATGTATAGGGTATTTTGATTTTGTACATAAATTAAATTATATAGGTATATAAGATAGAAATATTTTAATGTTATTATTTCAAACATGATGACCGCGAACACTTTATAATTCTACTATTATGTCTTTTAATACGAACTTATGTATTGCAAGTTAATAGTATCCATAGAGATTTTTTAGTTCTACAACAAAAAAAACTTCAAAATTATATATATTTTTTCTTACACTTGAACATAATATCTTATCCTTCTCCATAATGTGTGAACATTTAAATTATGGTTATTTCTTTAAGAAAATAATCATTTAGCATATACTAATAAGTATATTTATATCAAAACATATCTTATGTGATTGTATTATCAATGTCACTACTTCATATTTATACTAAGCCTTTAGTGGATATTTTTTTAAATAAAGTTAACAAGGTTTCAGTAAAACCGAAAAATCGTATTATAATTAAAAGTGTCGAACCTTCTCTTTTCAACCTCTTAATACAAAACATTAATAATAGTAAATCATAAAAAAAAAATCTTAATTGGAGTTATACGAGTGATGTAATTATTAAATTCTCTAATTTATTAATTTTAAAAAAACCGCGCATTCGCGCGGGATCAATACTAGTTCTCAATACAAAATTAAGATATGTAAGACAATAAATATTATTGATGTGCAGTACTTGTTAATGACACTTAAGCTTTGCCCCCTTTAAAACCCATTAAAGAATAATGGACAATCGATGACCATTTAGGCAAATAAAAGGTTTGCTTTCATTTTCGGTTCTACATTTTATGATCTTATCTATACCAATTGGACCATTAGTATAACTATGCCTGACGTTTTCATGCATAAAAATACGAGTTACACATCTAGAGTACGTTAATAAAATGCCATACAAAAGTATCTTACCATATATTCATATGGGATTTAATTATGCGAATTAAAGTACTTGAATGCAGGTAATAGAATAAGCAAAATATGTGTAACATACCAATTATTAAAGTAATACTTTAAGGATATAAGACTATAGATTTGCTTATAATCATTAACTCAATAATAATATGAGTAGTAATCAACATCGGCAAAGACTAAAAAATGCATCACAACTCTCTAATATGACAAATTATGAATGTTAGGAAATACGTTATCTCTTACTTGTGTATTTTTTTTTATAAAAACTTCTTTGTTAATTTGGTTTTACGTGTTCATCAAAAACTGGAAAAATATATCATATACTTGTTATAATTATAAAATTAGCAGCCAATGAAACATACTCCATAACATTTGAAAACAACAAACATCGTAGAGTCTGGATAGATTGAATCGTGGTTCATTCTATAAAATTGTAAAAATTTAATACCCAATACTTTATTGATAATCAACAAACATAACACCAACTTTTTTCACACTATGAAGCGTACCTTGATTGCTAATGATGAACATGTATTTATGATTATGTTTGTATAATATCTCCACTAATTCATTTATCCTTATAGGAAAAATAACATTAACCATGTGAAATATTTGTGACTATAGTTTTATAGTATGTAACTCAATGATGTTCTAATTTCGTGTAAAATTTAAAACATTTCATAAAGTGTATACGTAGCTATTACCGTATTCAAAATTCAAAAGTTTCAAATAAATCTATGAGGAGAATTATATGTGAATTATTGTAAATACAAACTCGAATATAATGTTAAATATAATTGTCAGATGAATAGGATAAAATAATGCACAAAATTAAATGAGATTTGTCAACAATGAAGCATTTAAAATTAATAACCATGAAACATGTGATAAGGAATTAAGTGTCATATTTTAATCAAATAATAAGTAAAATGAAAATATTGTGTTAAAGTTAAGTGAAAACACCATCCCAACATTTTATAAAATTACTTTGTAAAATAACTGAAAAAGGGGAAAATAATAAGTAATAAGAAAAGGAGCGCTACGTATAATCATAAGCCTCGGTATTAAAAAAATAATTAGAATGACTTACGAATAAATATGGTAGAATTTTCAAGATTAAGTATCAGGAATTATAAGAACAAATTTTCGAATCCTTAACATAATATCAACCCAAACTTTGGTGCATCAATTAGCTCGTGAGATTGGTTATAAACTCGTGCTGATAACGTGTTATGAAAAACTAAATAGAAATAGAGAGAGATAGAAGAGAGGTATATCTTTCTTATTAATACAAGAGGTATATATATATATATATGAGTACAAAAAGAGTGGTATGCCATAAGAATGTAGAGGGATAAGTCTATAATCATCTACATTATGGACATCCATAATAACTGTGACTTATGGACATCCATAAGATATTATGGAATAATAATATATAACATATAGTATATTATTCGTAATTTTCTTGTTATAGAAGTAAAAACAATGTATGCATACTCTCAACTTTGTACTTTTGTATAAAATTATATAATTATAGAATTCATTATAAACTGTTTTCTAAAATAGTGTTCGTTGACATCATGTTTATTTTTAAAATAATAATGGAAAAATATTTATATGACCCATATGTATAATTAAAGCATTTTCATTTAAGTAACAAAATCAGAATATCGTTAGTACGTTTAAGCAAATTGAAAAAACATTATTCCCTATTTAAATGGAATATATTCATTTATTATATGGATCTGATTAGTATGACCCATGATAGATACTAAGTAGTTACAATTATTACTATAAAAAAATTACCATTTTAATAATGAAAAGTCAAAAACCCCAAGCCACTTTTTATATTATTGGAGTTAACTCTCTATTTTTTTATCATTAATGAGGTAGTTACAATATGATGATTGATGGTATAACCTACAATCACCAAGAATAACAAATTATTGAAATATATATTTGAACTTCTTGGTTTAGATTCTTTCTTCTATAACTAAACTAGTTTTAAACCCGTCCAAATTTGCACGGGATTAAATATTTAACACAAAATTGTACAGAGTACATAATTATTATGTAAAATATTAATCACTATCATCGAGTGTAAGTCAAGTAAATTACATAATTTACAAACATTTTTAAAAAATTGAGAAACCCGAAATTTGCCACTATTAATATAGTAAAATTAAATAATGCTATTTATTGTAACTAATAATAAATAAATTAAGCGGGATGACGGAATATTTTTTTTATTCATTATGTTAATGATCAATAAATCACACAGAATAATATAATTTTCACCGTATTTGAGTATTCGTTAGCATATATAGTAATCTATGACTAATTAATTATCCCTTTTATAATTCAAAATTAAAACTTTTTAAATATATAATCAGCAATTTTCACACTTGTAACTTTTTAATATACCGTGTTACGTAAAGGCTTATTGTGAGACCTCACATTAACCCAACTCACAACTCATCATACGACATGAAACATATTTTACCTCATTCGTATAACCCAAGTCGCGACGATAGTTATATAATCATTTGTAATATATACACACTCACTTGCCCTTTGTGAAGGGAGGGGGGGGGGGGGCTCAACCTGTCTTAAACTTGCGACGGGTTGCCCCGTCGTAAGTGAGATTTGCTAATGAAATAATGGGTACGTCAAGGAATATTTGGAGAGAGACTTGCTAATGAAAGTAAGTTCCCATTAATTAATTAGTGTAGTTTTGAGAGAGAGTAATTACTTCATTTGGATAGTAGAGACAAATTTTTGGCAATCCCAATGCATTATTTTCCCCTCTTATTGAGTGAAACTTGACCCGTCTTAAGATTAAGGGGATATACCCGTCTTAAATGAGAATTTGTGAAAGGCGAAATAAACAACATAACAATGTACATTTAACATAGACGAAAATGCTAATAACCCGATATATCATCCGCCTAATTCCAACTACGAAACCCGTCCAACTAACACGGACCAAATATATGTCACAATAAACAAAAAAAAAAACATGAATGTCAAAAAATGGGCCAAATCAACATTATATAAGCCTAGAAGTCCATATCTATTTTAACCCCTAACCCTAAATAACTTTTTATACCGTACTTTCTCTTTCAAATCATGCCATACTCATATTTTCACAATTACATGATTGTGCATTTGTGCCTCTTCTCTCTAATTATCATCTAAGTCCTATAATCAGTCCTATGTACATATCCTCATCATTGTTTTGTTTTTACAACACCCCACCATTGTTATGTAATCAACTATAATTAATTAATTAAAAAATATTTAATCTATGTGAAGTATTATTGTTCTCCGGTAAGTATTTTTTTTTCTCCAATACATGTTCTTTGTACACTTGACATTCTTTTTTATTTCTATTCTACAATTAGCAATGTACGGAGTACAATATAATTTTTGGCAAAAATGATCAGTTGTTTTGGCTTTAAATGCTAGAAAACATTTTATTTTGAATATACACCTTTTAAGGGTTATTTTTCACTATGACTTATGATTTGATAGGTTATATTTTTTTTTTTATATTTTAGTCGGATTGTAGCTTCTTAGAAAAATAATAATTAAATTATTTTTCCAAAGAGAGATTATTTATTAAGTACCAAGAATTTTAAATTTTTTTTTAATTGTATTATTTGGACTTTGTTTTGCAGGAACATTGTAATTATTATTATTATTATTATTATTATTATTATTATTATTATTATTATTATTATTATTATTATTATTATTATTATTATTATTATTGTTATTATTGTTATTATTATTGTAATTGTTATTGTTATTGTTATTGTTATTGTTATTGTTCTTATTCTTATTCTTATTCTTATTCTTATTCTTCTTCTTCTTCTTCTTATTATTATTATTATTCTTCTGATTATTCTTATTCTTATTATTATTATTATTATTATTATTATTATTATTATTATTATTTATTTTTTTATTTTTTTTATTTATTATTATAAGATGCGCACAGCTTTCATTAAAATAAAATGAAAAGTTTACATGAAGTTAGTGGGGAGCCGAGAGACAATCTGGGCCCCCACCCCCTTAGCTATAGCAAAACTAAGCCTAGCAAAAATATAAGCGGCCACCCGAGCCTCAGCATCCTGAGATACCGAGAATTTCTGGATCCGCTTGAGCAAGTCAACAGTATCCGAGCCAGCTCCCCCAGCGAAGAGAAAGAGAAGGGTAGGAAACCTTATCCAGCAGCCGCGCATAAATCCCCATACTTAGCACATTTGCGCTGAGCAGCATCGGCGACAACCCGTCCCGGCACTAAATCGGACATCCCAGTCTGAGTCAAGGGGAAGACCCTGTCAAATCAACACACACATCACGCCCTCTGTCCAAGGAATAAAGAAGCAAATCCGCAGGACGAAGAGATCTGTCGTGCCCGACAACCAAACCGATATCAACCTCCTTACCCGCAGAAATACCAGACCTATAACAGATGTCAAATAAGGTGTCACGAACGAGGTTATGTCGATGCTTAACCCCTACAATACCAGCACAAGAAACAGCGTGGTCTCCATACACATCATCAGTAAAAACCTTAGAGCAAGCAGGACAAGGCCTAGATACCGCGAATAACGGAACACCAAGGCGATACCCCAGCACACAACGGTAAGTCCTCCTGTTCATAGTCTGACCTAACACAGAGATAGGAACCGCACGCAACCAATCAGAGGAGTGGGCACCCTGCTGAGACTTCCATAACGCAAGCTGACGCTGTGTCAAAGAGAAAACAGATTCTGAAGAAGCAGCAACCGTCGCGAAATATATATCTGCCAATTTCTTCATAAGTTTAGGGGCAGCGATTTCACTCGGATCACGTAAAAATTCAGAACCTTTAGTTTCCGAAAACACCCGCAAGGCATCGTCAAAAGTAGGACCAGCACATACAATACCAGAAGGCCGCAGAAGCGTAGCCTGCAAAACTGCAGACTGCAAACGGGAAGCAAGAAAAGCATATTGTAAAACATCCCCCGCAGCATAAACACCGAGTCCACCCAAATGAAAAGGGAAAGTGGCAAGGCGCCACTGCCAATCCCTTAAACAAGGCCCATACGCGGTGACAATACGTCCAAGCTAGAACGAAGCGCTGCATCAAAGCAAAGATGGACAGACCCAAAGACCCCCGGGGAGCAAGTACGGAGGGAAAAATAGAGTTTAGAAATACCAGTACAGGCCCGAAGCAGAAGCAACTCACATTGCGGGTCCTCAATCCTCGCGACTAAGTCCATAAGCTCAATGGTCTTAGTCACTCTCCTCGCCACAAGCTCACCGCCAAAAATGGGACAAGTACTGACAGGTCCACCCAAAATAAAGACACCACGCAAGGGCCGAGCAATAGAAGGGGGGAAAACACCGGGGAGCCGACTCCGAGGATCCTCAATAGGCTAAAAGACCTCAGTCTTAGCCACATTAAGATGGAGACCGAAACGAGGCCCATCTGCCATAATAAAATCCAATACTCTCCCCACCTCTAAAGTGTCCCCAACAATGGTGCCATCATCCAAATACCATGCTTGAAAAGTAAGATCAAAGGAATCCCGGACGGTGCACACTAGGGGATGCAAAACCAAAGCGAAAAGCAAAGGGCCTAAAGGATCACCCTGCTGGACTCCCTGACAAGACCACAAAAAATGCTCCCCATAATAAAGACGGGCAGGGCTAGAGTAACAAAACTCCACCCAACGGGAAAGAACCGGACAACGACGGCGGACTTCCTGTAGCATAGTCACACGATCAACAAGGTTGAAAGCATTTTGGAAATCAACTAGCAACATAGACAGTCCCACATCACCACCACGGGCCTCAATGAGCCGGTTCAAGGCATGCAAGATAGCCTCTCCTCCACCGGACACCCCAACCCCAAACTGAAGGCCAGCAAAATAAGCAGACAAAGAAGGACCAACCAGACAAGCACCAGCCTTAGAGACAAGACGTCTCCAGACAGTGCCAACAGCGATAGGGCGAACACCCCCACCTGGTTTAACAAGCGGCGTGAGCGGAGCGCTAGCAATGTACTCACCAAGGGCTATAGGGCACCGACCCTCCAGAAAAAGATTAACCACCCTAGTAATAGAAGCGATCAAATCATCTGAGACAGCCACAGCAGCACCACTCAAACAGTCCAGAAGATGTTGGGCACGAAGTCCATCCCTCCCGCAAGAAGTGCCACGCGGGAAACCACGAATCATATCCAAGACCACTGCCGAAGAGGCAACAAGAGAATGATGATCCACAGGCAAAGGAGGCAATGAAGGAGATGGGGCGACAGGATGCTTCTCACGCAAAGCACCAAGAGTGGCATCAGTGTATGGGGCGACGCCGGAGGAAGAAAGCACCCTAACAGCAGCAGTATAATGACCATCACAAATCTTCCGCCGACACTGGCGGAGGTTTTGCTCACTCAAATCCAGATCCTCCTCCACACAAAACGAAGGAGGAACCTCTGTAGAACACTCCTGTAAAAGCTGCAACCCCCCTCCAGGCACCCCCCAAGCATGAATAGCACTGGTAATACTCTCCTCCTGACGCTGTCGCCTAACTGCCGTCCTACACTCAAGATTACTCCGAGGAGCGAAGGTCTTAAGCAGACAAATAGGCAACACAAGCAAACGAACCCAGCAGGAGAGATCACCAGGAGAGTCAGCCACATCATCCAAGACCCCCTTCAGAACCCGAGCAAACCCAAGACGGCACTTAGGAGGAATAGATTTCACGGTGCGATGGCCCAAAGAAAATAAACGATCAAGCGAAGATACAGACCACTGAACAAGCGCAACCCCATCATCTGATGAAAGAACCGAGTGAGACGGAGCTGAAGGTCTAGAAATACCATGAATAAAAAAACTAACGATGCCATCGCCACAATCCGGAGGCGGAACTATGTCACCCCGACCATGCCGACACCTAGAGCGAAAGGTATGGGTTTTAAAACACTCCCCACACAACCAAAGCCCCATTCGCGTCAAGGTAATCTCGGCATTAGAGAAAACCGTCAGACTATCAGAAAGAGTTTGACGGGTCAGACCCATAGCACCATCAATACAATGCCGATCCTGAAAATGCTTTATCCAGGCGGCCTTAGTAAGGCCGTTACCACGACCATCCGGACACCCATGAATACACGAGAAAGGACAATGGAACCGAACTAAAGCAGGCATAACAAAGAAACTGACAAGGCACAAGCCACAGACTAAAACAAAAACAAATAACAAAACTCACGTGCATGTATCCATGCGGCTGCACATACCCACCGAAGGCACATACACCACCGAAGGCACATACACCGCGCTACCACCTGACCCACACCACCGAAAGGCTCCACCGGATCAACACCACCGGAGAGGCGGCCCCACCGGAACAGCAGCCCCACCAACCACCAAAAAGAGAACAAAAAACGCACAAAACCAAAAATAAGTAACAAAAACAAACCCTAATTGTGGCGGCACAGAACTATCCACCCACCGACGGCGAATCTCCGACAGCAACCCCACACAAAGGTCCCACACGCAGGCCAAGAATGGAGGAAGACAGAGACACCGCCGCCGACGCTCGCAAAACAGGAACACCCGCAATGCCAAGGACAAGAAACCACCAACGCCAAAAAGCCACGAGCAAAACCACCCTGGCCGGCGACGTGAGGTCTGGGTGGCAGGGATAGATAGGGTGGTCCGCGAGGTGGCCCTCTTTGGCAGTAGCGTTCGACGAATTCTTGTTACGGGCAAAACCCACCCATCTCTCCCGCCCTATCAAACCGGCAACCACCACAAACGCCGACGACAGGATTGGCCTGGCCGGAATATTGTGTGGTGAGACAACCACGACGGCCGCAGCAAGGCAGGCAGACAAGAGCCCTAATCGCCTAACGCTCCTAATCGCCTAATCGCCTATTATTATTATTATTATTATTATTATTATTATTATTATTATTATTATTATTATTATTATTATTATTATTATTATTATTATTATTATTATTATTATTCTTATTATTCTTATTATTCTTATTATTATTATTATTATTATTATTATTATTATTATTATTATTCTTATTATTATTATTATTATTATTATTATTATTATTATTATTATTATTATTAATTATTATTATTATTATTATTATTATTATTATTATTATTATTATTATTATTATGCGCGCAGCTTTCATTAAAATAAAATGAAAAGTTTACATGAAGTTGGTGGGGAGCCGAGAGACAATCTGGGCCCCCACCCCCTTAGCTATAGCAAAGCTAATCCTAGTAAAGATATAAGCGGCCACCCGAGCCCCAGCATCCTGAGATACCGAGAACTTCTGGATCCGCTTGAGCAAGTCAACAGCATCCGAGCCCAGCTCCCCAAGCGAAGAGAAAGAGAAGGGTAGGAAACCATAGCCAGCAGTCGCGCATAAATCCCTATACTTAGTACATTTGCGCTGAGCAGCATCAGCAACAACCCGTCCCGGCACAAAATCAGACATCCCAGTCTGAGTCAAGGGGGAAGACCCTGTCAAATCAACACACACATCACGCCCTCTGTCCCACGAATAAAGTAGCAAATCCGCAGGTCGAAGAGATCCGCCATGCCCGTCAACCAAACCGATATCAACCTCCTTGCCCGAAGAAATACCAGACCTATAGCATATGTCGAATAAGGTGTCACGAACGAGGTTATGCCGATGCTTAACCCCCACAGTACCAGTACAAGAAACAGCGTGGTCCCCATACACATCATCAGCAAAAACCCGAGAGCAAGCAGGACAAGGCCTAGATACCGTGAATAACGGGACACCAAGGCGATACCCCAGCACACTACGGTAAGTCCTCCGGTTCATAGTCTGACCCAACCCAGAGATAGGAACCGCGCGCAACCAATCAGAGGCGTGGGCACCCTGCTGAGACTTCCATAACGCAAGCTGACGCGGTGTCAAAGAGAATACAGATTCCGCAGTAGCAGCAATCCTCGCAAAATATATATCTGCCAGTTTCTTCATAAGTTTAGGGGCAGCGATTTCACTAGGATCACGTAAAAAGGAAGAACCTGTAGTCTCAGAGAACACCCCCAAGGCATCGTCGAAAGTAGGACCAGAATCCACAATACCTGAAGACAGAAGTAGCTTAGCCTGCAAATCAGCAGACTGCAAACGGGACGCTAGAAAAGCATAATGAAAAACATCCCCGGCAGCATAAACACCGAGCCCACCGAGATGAAAAGGGAAAGTGACAAGGCGCCACTGCCAATCCCCAAAACCAGGCCCAGACGCGGTGACAATACGTTCCAAGCTAGAACGAAGCGCTGCATCAAAGCGAAGATGGACAGACCCAAAGACCCCCGGGGAGCAAGTACGGAGGGAAAAATAGAGTTTAGAAATACCAGTACAGGCCCGAAGAAGAAGCAACTCACATTGCGGGTCCTCAATCCTCGCGACTAAGTCCATAAGCTCAACGGTCTTAGTCACTCTTCTCGCCACAAGCTCACTGCCAAAAATGGGACAAGTACTGACAGGTCCACCCAAAACAGAGACACCACGCAAGGGCCGAGCAATAGAAGGGGGGAAAACACCGGGTAGCCGACTCCGAGGATCCTCAATAGGCCAAAAGACCTCAGTCTTAGCCACATTAAGATGGAGACCGAAACGAGGCCCATCTGCCATAATCAAATCCAAAACTCTCCCCACCTCTAAAGTGTCCCCAACAATGGTGCCATCATCCAAATACCACGCTTGCAAAGTAAGATCAAAGGAATCCCGGATGTTGCACACTAGGGGATGCAAAACCAAAGCGAAAAGCAACGGCCCTAAAGGATCACCCTGCTGGACACCCTGACAAGACCACAAACAATGCTCCCCATAATAAAGACGGGCAGGGCTAGAGTAACAAAACTCCACCCAACGGGAAAGAACCGGACAACGACGGCGGACTTCCTGTAGCATAGTCACACGATCAACAAGATTGAAAGCATTTTGGAAATCAACTAGCAACATAGACAGCCCACATCACCACCACGGGCCTCAATGAGCCGGTTCAAGGCATGCAAGATAGCCTCTCCTCCACCGGACACCCCAACCCCAAACTGAAGGCCAGCAAAATAAGCAGACAACGAAGGACCAACCAGACAAGCACCAGCCTTAGAGACAAGACGTCTCCAGACAGTGCCAACAGCGATAGGGCGAACACCCCCGCCTGGTTTAACAAGCGGCGTGAGCGGAGCACTAGCAATGTACTCACCAAGGGCTACAGGGCACCGGCCCTCCAGAAAAAAGATTTACCACCCTATTAATAGAAGCGATCAAATCATCCGAGACAGCCACAGCAGCACCACTCAAACAGTCCAGAAGGTGTTGGGCACGAAGTCCATCCCTCCCGCAAGAAGTGTCACGCGGGAAACCACGAATCATATCCAAAACCACTGCCGAAGAGGCAACAAGAGAAAGATGATCCACAGGCAAAGGAGGCAATGAAGGAGATGGGACGACAGGATGCTTCTCACGCAAAGCACCAAGAGTGGCATCAGTGTATGGGGCGACGCCGGAGGAAGAAAGCACCCTAACAGCAGCAGTATAATGACCATCACAAATCTTCCGCCGACACTGGCGGAGGTTTTGCTCACTCAAACCCAGATCCTCCTCCACACAAAACGAAGGAGGAACCTCAGCCAAACACTCCTGTAAAAGCTGCAACCCCCCTCCAGGTACCCCCCAAGCAAGAATAGCCCTAGTAATACTCTCCTCCTGACACTGTCGCCTAACAGCCGTCCTACACTCAAGATTACTCCGAGGAGCGAAGGTCTTAAGCAGACAAATAGGCAACACAAGAAAACGAACCCAGCAGGAGAGATCACCAGGAGAGTCAGCCACCTCATCCAAGACCCCCTTCAGAACCCGAGCAAACCCAAGACGACACTTAGGAGGAATAGATTTCACGGTGCGATGACCCAAAGAAAATAAACGGTTGAGCGACGATACAGACCAATGAACAAGCTCAACCCCAACATCAGATGAAAGAACCGAGTGAGACGGAGCCGGAGTTCTAGGGATACCATGAATAAAAAAACTAACGATGCCATCACCACAATCCGGAGGCGGAACAAAGTCACCCCGACCATGCCGACACCTAGAACGAAACGGATGGGTTTTAAAGCACTCCCCACACAACCAAAGCCCCATCCGCTTTAAAGTAATCTCGGCATTAGAGAAAACCGTCAGACTATCAGTAAGAGTTTAACGGGTAAGACCCATAGCACCGTCAATACAATGTCGATCCTGAAAATGCTTTCGCCATGCGGCCTTAGTAAGGCCCCTACCACCTCCATTCGGACACCCATGAATACCAGAAAAAGGACAAGGAAATCGTACTAAAACAGGCATGATAAAGAAAAGGAAAATAATACCTAATAATAAAAAAAAGAAAAGGAAACTCTAATCCCATGCAAGGCTACGGCCATCAGACAAACACACACCACTAATCCCATGCAAGGCTACGGCCAACACAAGCCACCACCCGCAGGCCACCGTGACCCACACCCCACGCCGACCCGTAACCCGCCACCGTAGCAATACCCACCACAGCCAGCAACACGGCAAGACCACCAACACAACAACTGACGCCGACGCGACGAAACACAAAAATAGCCTCACCACAGCCGACACTAGCGGTGTTTATGGCTAGGCCGTAGACGGCGGACGGGAGAGAGACTGGCGGCTACTGTCAACGGCCAAGAGGTGCCGAGACCCGTAACCAACAGACACGGCGAGAGATAACACAAACCCTAAGAAAGAAAGAAAGAGGCGCCGGGAGATGAATCAGCGGCCACCAACAACCGCCGACGAGAGTCAGGTCGCAATGACGGCGACACTAACAGCAACACAACGGCAATCCAACACCTAACGCCTATCACTATCCTTCCCCTCAAAACAAAACGACCCACCAACAACCCACCACAGCCAGCGACGTGAGGTCTGGATGGCGTGGGTGAGGGCGGTGGTCGTGGGTGAGGGCGGTGGTCGGAGGGGAAGTCGGAGGGGCGGCAGAGCAGCCGCAGCAGCAACAGGAATCCTAATCCGTCTCTCGCCTCTCTACTCTCTCTAACCC
>JAIUZE010071238.1:0-20099 GCA_022085475.1 Heliosperma pusillum | reverse complement strand
GTCATATTAGATGTTGTCAGACCGGTATTAATGTATCGACTACAAAATGTTGTATGGACATATTAATACATGAAAACACAAATGACATTTATAATAATAATACACATTATATATTAAAGCGAATTTAACCGAAATAAAGTCCAGATTCACTCTGGAATTTTCGGTCCATTAGTGGTTAATTAGAGGAGAATATATCTCCCCTAATAACCTAATGGTGCCGTGAGAATAGAATAGAAGGGAGAAAAATTGAGTTTTTCATTCTAACCCTAATTCATTCTCACTTGTGCCTCCATCTCTACACATCACAAAATTAAAAGTTAACAGTAACTTTTCACAAAACATTCTAGCAAATTCAAGGGCATTTCTCATTCTATCTTGGTTGCTACGATTAGGAGATATCATCATTTTGATATTGTTCTTAGGCCATTAAAGTAAGGACCAAAGGTTGATTTTTATCTCTTATTCATATTGTTATTTTCATATATGACTCGTTATTTCGTATCTTATAATTTTGTTATAATCCTAAATTTAGAGGTGAAATATACGGATATTTTCCCACAATTTCTTACTCTGATATCTTCGTAACTCTATCATCTTCTTTGTCTCGTGCTTATGACCTCGTTATTTTCAGCGTTCCTCTCTTTTAATCTCGTGCCTGAATATTTTCGTGTTCTGCTTAAAATTCCTTATCGTTCCTTAGCTCGCAATTGCTTCATCTTTCTTCTAGTGGTTTGGATATATCGCTTGCTTGGCTGAAAACGAGTGTAATGTGTTTTGGGATTCTTGATCAAGAATATATATGTCTTTGGATTGAGCAGATTTCAGGTTGTATTTGATAATGGGAAATAGAACTTAAGCTCTAGGATGGATCCTAAGAGTGGTGTTGTATCTTGTCTTGGTGGCTTAGATTTTTGAGCTGGATGTTGAGGTGTTAGTTCGAGGTTCTAGTTTATTGGAATGATAGTCCGGTTGTATTTATTATATAATATTTGCATTGAAAAACATTTGGGAACTAGATGTCTCTAAATGTTGAATACTAAAATAGACTTTACTTTACGGTAATTAAGACTGGTGACCAAAGTTTGAGAAATATTTTTATAAGTGAAGATCGTTGCATCTTAAGTTATAGTTGGGTTGGATGATTTGAATAGTTGTATCATCGTTGTGTGCTTGGTCATACGTGATTTGGAATTAGTTATTGTTCTCTCTTGAAAATTTGTGATTTGTGAGTGTGAAATTTCTTTAAGTTTTAGGTAGTAAGCCTTGAAGTGATTTGAATCAGAGAATTGGAATGGTAAGCCCATTCATCTTGTGATTGGTGGTAATTGTGGTTTTCTAGATATGATGATCTATGCTTGTGATTTCGAGTGTAATAATGATTGGACTAAAGATGTTCGAATATATGAAGGAATCTTTCATGTGTATTATTTGATTGTGGCGATAGACCTTAGATAATGCTAGTTGGATACTAGATATTTGGGTTAGTAGCTTCGACCTTGTGATTGCCAAGAAATTGTGGGATCTAATGTTTGGAAGCGATTAAGGTGTAACCGAGATGTGTTACATTCCCTTGAGGATTAAGTTATTAGCAAAGTTTGTGATGTTAAATGGATAAAGCCCCTAGAATGATGTGGCCATGATTTTGGTTTGGCAAAAATGCCTGAGAAGTTGATCATGATGATTTTGGTATTGGAGTGGAGTGTTTAGTACTTTTCTTCGTTCTTAGGCTTTTCTCCCTCTATGAGAGAAAGCTTTGCCGTTCATTTCTCACTTATCTATCTTGTCATGCTTTTCTTCGGGAATAAAATATATCTTTGTATATCGTTCATCTGTCGTTGCCCTTCTAGTTGACCCTCTATCTAATAGCTGCACTTAGGACGTCGTCCTTAATTCCGCTCATATTCTTTTCGATAAGCCTTTTTGTTTCATTTTACTCGTTGTGTTTATCTTTTATTACCATGATTGTGAGTTTGATGCTCAAGTTACTTCTAGGTGTGTGAAATGTCTAGTTGTCTCGAGTTTGCGCTTTGAAAAATTTCCAAATTTTTACGTTGGATTTCGAATTTATCCTTGTAAAGAAGTTTAAAATGGATTATTATACTTTCAGTTTGTGATAATGGATTTCTTTTGTAACACCCGTAAATGTACCCTATTTTTATAGTGAAAATATTTTACGGATATTTTTCAGTGAAATTTAGTTTTAATTTGGAATTTAATGTTCCGAGTCGAATTTAGAATTTCCGAGTTCGTATTTGGAATATCCGCGAGATTTCATGAGAATCCCGTCTTAAGCCGTCTTTGACTTTTTGTTGACTTTTTCCACTCACTCTCTTCATATACTCCCTTTAACCTCATTTTTCCTCACAATTCATTTCTTTCTTCTTCAATAAGAAATCAACCAAAACCTTGCCTCCATTTTTTATCCGAC
Source organism: Heliosperma pusillum (assembly GCA_022085475.1). Taxonomy (NCBI): domain Eukaryota; kingdom Viridiplantae; phylum Streptophyta; class Magnoliopsida; order Caryophyllales; family Caryophyllaceae; genus Heliosperma; species Heliosperma pusillum. The sequence continues at coordinate 17,671 of JAIUZE010071238.1, read as the reverse complement.
TTGTAATCGTCATAACTCTTTCGTTTCTTGCTCAAATTCACGTAAGTTCGTCTTATTCTTCCCCTCTTAGCTTCCTCTATCCGTATTGGTAATAAAATTACCGTCTTTCTCGCTTTTTAAATTATCCGTCTTTCTCAAGGTGAATGATATTCATCTTTTATTATCTAATTGTATGTAGGTGGAGACTATGAAGGTTTAGAAACCGTTTAAAGACGCGAAAAGGTAACGGTGAAGGGTTACTCGATATCATTTACGTGTTTTATGTGTTTTTCTAGGCTAGTAATCGTATTTAGATTATGGTTAGTATGCTTAGGACTTGTGTTGTTGTTGATGGATGTTGTTAGTTGTTAATTGATATGAGAATTGATGGTTTGTGATGATAAATGAGGATTTTTGGTTGTTGATAACATGTTGGTTTTGATCGTTCCTGAATCCCGTGTGGGACGCAGGCTGCGTCGTGGTGACGCAGGCTGCGTCGTGGTGACGCAGGCTGCGTCGTGGTGACGCAGGCTGCGTCGTGGTGACGCAGGCTGCGGTATGCGCGGCCGACTGCAGTTTTCCTGCACTGACCCCTTTTCGTAAAATGATCATATCTCCTTCGTTACTTGCTTGTTTTGGGCTTGTGACATCCCGTTGGAGCCGTAAGAGGATAAGCTATCACCTCCATTTAGAATTTCTTCATTTTTATGTCTAGAACTCTAGTTATGACCGTTTGAAGTGGACCCTTTTTTCGTTGGGTTCCAAACAACGTTGTTTTGAAGAGGTGATCTATGTTTTTATTCATTATGCTTCATAAACTTGTTCTAATGCTTATGTATCATGTATTGATTCATTTTTATCATATTTAAGTTTATATAATTCCCTATTCTCATGTTTTGTGATAGTTTTTGGTATGTTCCACTTTGAGTCGGTTTTTACAAATGATACGGTTTGAGCACTATTTTGTTATGTGCTTTGTACTCTCATTCCCTTGGCTACCTCCACGTTTGTAAGGCTGAAATGTTGGAACGGGGAGGTATCCTACTAAATAATTGCATGTGTTAGTGGGCATACGACGACGTTGTTGGGAGGCGAACGCTATGCGTTGATCGACCCGGCCGTCAAATGTTGTGTACTTGCGAGGTGGTGTTATTTGCATGTAGCGTACCGCTTGTTATGAGGCTTGTGCTCTTTTCCGCCTCTTTCGTGAATTGTTCTACCGAATTTGGGGTATTCGGCGTCTATGATTGACCGAGTCTTGGATGTGGAACGTCTTATCACATGTCGATCGAAACACGTCTTATTCCGAGAGTCTGGCCAGGTTTAGACTAGGACCGTATTGTTATCGTCGTCCTACCGGGAGGAAATTAGTCTACATATACGTAATGATTTGAATCGTGTATGCGTTCAGGGAAACGTCTTATCTCGTGGATGCCTTTTAATCATACTTGCCATGTACACGATGCTAGTGCGTTTCATTTACCGTGAGAGAGGTCGTCAACATATTGTATGTTTGGATGGATGATTACATGAATGATTATATGATTGATCATTGAATGACTTGGCATGGTTTGTTTGTCGAGTCTCAATCTTATCAAACTTATACCGCTAACGGTGAGATGCAAGCCCTAGTGAGCGTATTCGGTTGCCTAAGAGTGTCTTCCCCGAGTCTTTGTATGACATGATGGATTCGGACTTTTACTTCATATGCTCTTATCATTATATATTGAATTGCCTATCTATTCTTATCGTATCTCACATGTATATATATATGCATGCTTCTACTTTGGTATTTCCTTCTATGTACGTTTGATGTGATATGGCTGGGAGAACCCGGAGTTACTCCCCACTGATTGTGGCGTTCATGTTTTTCATGGATGAACAGGTTGCTTGCTTGGATGGCTTTTTGCTTGACATTTTGGGTTCGGGTGTGAGCTAGCGGGCGTTGACCCTGGATTAAAACACCTCTAGACGATTTTAGCTTGTTTGCTAAACACTTTTACTTGTTAACTTTTTGGAGAGACTTCGTCTCTTGATGTAGTATAATTCGTACTTTAGTTTGTAATATTTGACACTCCTCGTATTCTTTCCTTGCATGTATAAAGGTTTTTAAAACTTCATATTTCCGCTATATAATTCACATGCTTGTTTGTTTTATATTTCCGCATTCGCGAGGGTTGTCACATCTTTTGCTTTCATTTCTGGATATTGTGTTTAGTTGAATGCTTGGACTTGTTATTGGAAACGTCTGTTGACGGTCCCGCACTTGCTAACGCTTCTCCTGATTTTTGGTTTCACTATTTAGACCTTGATTTAATTTTGATGATCAAAGTTCTTGTTCGCGACGGGCACTCTTTTAATCCTTGGATAAAGATTCATACTTATGAAAACTCTTTTGAACCCTTTTTGGGAACAGTCTCGTGCTCGAAACGTCATTACTTGTGAAGGTGTTTGCGATGTCTATTTTAAAAACCAATTTCTGTCCTTCTAACTTATGTTTTCTGCTTTCAAGTTTCGAGGACGAAACTTTTTAAAAGTAGAGGTGATTGTAACACCCCAGATTTTGAATTACTGAGTAATTTACTAAAGTCGTAAATTTTATAAATTCGTCTTTTACTTTTATTGGTTAAAATATTTTTTAAGTCGATAATTTATGATTTCGTGGCTTTAAATTAATGATAAATAGAATTTAGTTCAGGTGCGTAGAAACCGTCGCATTTTAGTCGGTTATGAGTTTATAAACGGATTCTACGCGAAAATCCAAGTGAGTTGACCCGTTATGAAATTTTGGTCTTCTTTTACTCACCTTCTCAAAATAAACTCACTTATCCCTCCTCCCTCATCCTCAAAATTTCAGCAACATAATACCTTCATCTTCTTCCTCATACACCTAAACCACCATTAAATCTCAATAACTTCATAAACTTAAGACGAATGTTATTTCTCCGTCTTTCAACCAAACTTGACGATTTTTATATCAATCTTCTCCTCTCATATTCCTCTTCCTTTTAAAAAATAAAATACCCATTTACTCCAACTTTTTAAAAAACCTTTTTTTTAGATCTAAACTTAAGACGGACATAACATCTTCGTTTCTTAACTAAATTCAACTCCGTTTAATGTTTCAGAATCCCCTCACCACCCTCTTTCTTTCTAGCTAGTAAAAATAAAAAATTTTAACGTTGTTTTAAGACCTTCTCTTCCCAAATTCGCTTTTGGGTTCTTGTCGCCTTATTTATCGGAAAAAGATGGACTTTGAAGGTTTTGGGTCAAAGAGTTCATGTGGGTTGATGGTTAGCTAGAAAATCGAAGATTTGAAATGCTAATTGAGGTAACGGTGATGGGTTACTCGATATCAATATGTTTAATCCATCTCATATGCTTATTTTATGTTAATCTTATGGAAGGTTACATATATGTTGTTGGTTTTAATCATTCATTGTTGTTAAACTTGTGTGTGGATCTATTTTGGGGAAGCCATGGTTGAATTTAGAACAAAGAAGAGATGTCTCGACCCAAGTCACGGGTGTGACCTAAATGTCAGGGGCGTGAAATAAGAGGCAGAACCAATACCCTTGCATGACAGACCTTTCATGGGCGTGACATGCAAGTCACGGTCATGACATGCCTGTCACGGGCGTGACATACAAGTCACGGTCGTGACGACTGCAGTTTTTCTGCACTAACCCATTTTTGTAAAATGTTCCTTGCTTATTTGTTTTGGGCTTGTGACCTACCGTTAGAATAGTAAGAGGAAAATCTATCACCTCCACTTAGAATTTCTGCATTTGAATGTCTAGAACCATACCTATGACCGTTTAAAGTTGACCCTTGTTTTAGATTGTTTCCAAACATGTTGTTTTGAGTTGAGCTCTATTGTTTTTATTGATTACGCTTCTTACACTTGGTCTAATGCTTGTGTAACGTGTATTGACTCTTTTTTATCTTTGTTACATTTATATTATACTTTTCTCACATGTTTAGTGACGGTTTTAGCATGTTTCTCCTTTTGCGTCGTTTATGACTTGAATAATGAATCGAGTCTTGCTTATTGGATGTATTGAACTCTCATTTCCCAATTGCACCCCTATACTCGTTAAATAGAATGTCGGAGCAAGGGATGTGTAACCTTTATGCGTTTGCGCATTTGTTAGTGGGGATATGACGATGTTGTTGGGAGGCGATTGCAATGCGTTGATCGACCCGACCGTCAAATGTTTTATCCTTGCGAGGTGGTTTCATTGCATGTAGCGTACTTGCTTGTTTATTCTTGACCTCATCTCCGAGCAGGTTTAGCCGGAGGATGATGCTTGTACTCTTTTTACCTCTTTCGAGCGGGTTTAGCCGAGTATAGGGTACTCGCTTCCGTATGGGTTTAGCCAGAAGAATTGAGTCTGGATGCGAGGGTTTATCGCTTGTCGAATCGGGAGGGTTTATCCCGAGATTCTGGCCAGGTTTACACTAGGATTTGCGTATTGTTGTCGTCCTATTAGGAGGATTAGAGTCTTGAGTATACGAAACATGTATCGTATACGGTTCATGGAAACGTTAATGTCGTGGACTAGTTCGTCTTATCTTGCAAAGTACAAATGCTAGTGAGTGTCATTTACCGTGAAAGTGTGTTTGTTTATATTTGATGTAACATGGGATTGTATACTTGGAGTTGTTGGGTGTCTATGATTGGTTTGTATGTCGAGTCCCTAACCTTCTCAAGCATATGTCGCTAATGGTGAGATGCAAGCCCTAAGTGTTCTATATGGTTGTCAAGGGGAGTCTTCCCCGAGTCTTGTATTGCATGATGATGAAGGATGTGTAAGTTTCTTAAACTCAATATTAGACATTTCTTATATCATATTATAAATAGTTTACTCTTAAAATATAAGGAACTTATGCATGTATAACTAAAATACAAAGAATGAAGAAGAAATTATTCCTTACACTGACTTGAACGGATTTTGGGCACAAAATAGGACTCCTTCCTACTTTGTTCTTGAGCTTACAATATTAGGGATGAACTTCCAAGTTCTTAGTATAAGAATACTCCTATTAGTAGCACCCAAGACAATCCCAAATCTCTACAATATTATTACTATGAGTAATATAATAGTAGCCCTTAATATATATCTCTAATAACTCTTATTACTACCCTTAGTAATTTTATTAGAAATTTTATGAACTCAAGTTGTAGGAAAAACTTCTCAAGTTCTTCTAGTGTGAGAATATGATTTTAAGAGAGATAAGCATGTATATTAACTTATGAGATGAATTAGTACAATTAAGGAGAAAACATCTCCTTATTATGAAGAGCATGACCGGCCATCATGGTGCATAGGGGAGGGTGAGGATGCATTTGTCTTCACAATGCATTAGAGTAGAGCTAGGCTTAGCTAGATAATTATTTTGTTTAATTCTTAATTAGAACAACCATAATTACCTAAATCCTAGCCTAATACCCACCAAAAACCGATGCACCATGCATAAAATGGGTGTCCATTTTATCTTTGTAATTTATCATTTGTCACACATGTGACATGTAATTTAGCTTATAAATGTGCATTTAACTAATTTAAATACAATTTCATAACAAATAAATTAGACTTAACATTTTAATTCATATTTTATAATTTCATGTAAGTAAAATGGGTCATCTTATATTTGGTTAATATAATCTACAACAATTTGTAATTATAATCAACCAATTTTGCTTATCACAAATGTTTCATAAACATAATGCATTCTTAGTAATATAACAATTAAATTACTAAAATGAATCTTATTTAATCATATTACAATAAGATATATTTCTCACTTACAATATAAAATTTGTTAAATTTAAGGGATTAATTAATCTATATCACTATACAATTAATTAATGTACATGATTAGGAGATTGTCCTTTACGTGTGACCTCAAGGGATCAATTGATCATCACCGTCATACGACAGTAACGTCAAACTCAATTGAGCCAATCGTTACCGATTTATGTTGACCAGTTGACTATAATATTCATCATCTCTTTGCATTCTTATTATTGAGATTTAATTAAGTGATCCCACTATTGTTGAGGACATTTACTCCAACAATCTCCCACTTGTCCGAGACAAGTGTGCGTCACCAATTCTCTTGTCCTATTACAATCTCCCACTCAATGCAAGGTGTCTTGCAGGTCGTACTTACATTTGATCATATCAAGAGTGGTTTCCTCGATCTGGAGAGTAACTGTCTGGCCAGAATTATCTATCATAGATACCTTCCGTGCGTGGCCACGCATTTTCAGCTTACTCCTCCTCGAGTGGCCTTGAGATCTTGAAACAACCCTGACAAGGGGTGGACAAATTATATGGCACTACTCCCTTCGAATAGCCACAGCTCATCATGACCCAAAAGATGCCCATTTTACCCCAGTTACGAAGGTCGTAGAACATAAATCACAGTCACTCTGAAACTGTGCCACATTAGGAGAACAATGTTTAGTCAAAGAATTGACTAAAAAAGAATACTATAGTAGCTCTTGCCACGACCAGGCTTCAAGAATTGCAAGAACTCTATAAGCGGTCACTGCGCGACAGATTGTCCTTACAATTTGTCTATGTGATCGATTGGTCATCCCTTATGACCCTATGGCACTTGAATTTGCCATCAATCGCATCACACTCTAGTCACTTGGAGACGTCACCTCATATCTGTAACTAGGGGATAATGCTATGTTAATCAAGTTCACTTTAATGGGGTTCAAGGTTGTCCCTACAACCAATTTGGATACAACAAAGCCCAAAACGAGTTTTACAAACTGAAACGATAAATGAGATTATCATATATGAACAATCAACACAATGTTATTGCTTCATATCATATAATCTAAAATTTATTTCGTCCATGACAATTCATGACGATCTTATTTAAATGCAATAAAGGCTTGGGTAGTGAATATACCATACATTCATTTATTCCAACCTTGTGAATTGCTCTTTCCTTCCATCCAACGTTATTCCTAATAACATGAATTCATCTATGTACATGTCTAGATCTCTATCTAGTGTTGGGCTCTTTAACTTGAAAGATGTTCCCACTCGTTATCATGATGATGGGTATTTAGGTGAAAGGATCTACCGTTAGTTCCTTGTAAGCCACCTTATCCTCATCATAATGTACTAGGTCTCTATTTGTAGAATTTATAATGATTGACTCTTTAATCATCCTTTTAGTTATTCGCTTCTTGTATAACAAAGGTACACCTAGGATTCGGATAAATCCTTATTAGTTTGGAAATTTGGGTTTGTGTAACCTTTACCACATATCCAAAATTTCTCTACCAAACACAAGAATGTATCCCTAGTTCTCCTTGAGAAATCTATGGATGTTCTTGTATGCAATCCAATGACACTCATGTGGATTGATTTGTTACAGGCTTGTTATGCTCCTACCATACAATTTATTTAGGTACGTGTATGTAAAGATATACATGATTGGTCTAATGGCGGAAACATTAGTACTTATGTGATCAACAACTCTTAGGTTCAGTGGATGACTATGACCCTTTCATAGTGATCCCACTTTTATCAACATAAATAACCTATTTAACTAGTTGAAATAGATAAACGATCTTATAGATATAAGACATTTTTCTAAATGTCAAGCTAAAATCTTCTATTCCACAATAGATTCTTATTTTAGTATACATGTTGCCCTCTTTCATTAAAATTCAACCACTCCTTTCAAAAGGATATATGAATACGTCACTCACAATGAGTGATACGTCATTCACGTGGAATACAATTTCTCCTAGTGAACTTCATGTCTTTACATGATAACTTTAATTCTCATTTTAACTTCATGTCTATACATGACTTTAACTCCCACTGAACTTCATGTCTATACATGATTTTTTGATAATTCGAGTGAAACTCTTCTTATATCATATAATAAAAAAGATCATCATAACCTCTTGTAAATACCTTATGCTTGTGTTATGTACACATCCTATTCAAAATCCATATTTGGACATGTGATTTTGTTGTGTATCTTGTACACACCTATTATGTTTACTGATGATTTGGACCTAAGCATAGTTTCGCATTAATTTAGCTTTTGCAGATATATATTCATGTCTATCCATGAAACTATAATTGGACAATTCCAAATACATCATTTCTTTGCATAGATTCCATTTAGTTTCATAAGTCTCTTATGTTAGAAAATCGAATTTGAAAATTTCTAGGTACTTTCACTTCATAGATCATAATCTTATTATTTTAAGAACATTTTCTTTTGGTCCCGTCACTAGTCGAAGGATTCACCTAAGAACACTTTCTTTTGGTCTCTTTACTAGTCTTGAGTCTAACCTAAGAACATTTTCTTTTGGTTTCCTCACTAGTTCCTAACTAGGTTTTCGTTGTGGCTTATTTTCTCTCACTCTATCTTAAGAAAAATACAACTATTTTCTTTAAAGATAGCCTTATGAGCCACAAACAAATTTGTTCCCTCATACTCGTGAGTGAGGTATAAGTTATCACAAATAGACCATTAATGATCTATTAAAGACTTCATTGTAAAGACATCGAATCTTAGCTTCAAAATAGACTAGTTCTATAAGCTAAAGAGGTGGACTCATATTCATGTCATTTACAATCTTTATAAGTGGTGTGGCCAATTGGTTTGGTAGATTTCCTACTTTGAGTTCAATAACTCAATTTGACTTAACAATTGATCTTTCAAAGCGAGAATCGAATTCTTAGCCTTTTATTATAATGATCCAATCATCATAATTTCATTATGATCAATATGAGTCGATAGAATTTATATTATTAGTGCAATTAGAGTATAATGACAAGTTTTAGAATGAAAAAGTTTCCATAAACCGAGTGTCTTAGGTTGAAAACCAAGTCACTAAATCCAATTATAACTAATTGTTTAATAATGGAAATAAACAAATTTCCATTGTCAAACAAGGAAATAAAGAGTTTTTAAAACAATGTCACAAAATACAACCCAATAAAGAAGACAACACAAAATAAGTCCAAGTTTCCATATGTCTTCATCCATGGGTGGCTACCTTAGCTTCCCTTGAAGAGCCTCATTAGGCTTTTTTGTCCTTGCCTTTGTCCTTGCTTGGGTGCCCTATTTATAATTAAAAGGGTAAGAATCACAACTTGTATCTATATACCAAAGTTGAGATCATAACATAAAATATAGGGTTGAAAATTTACCAACTAAAACAATCTTTCCAGCTTTTATATCTCCTAGATATTTGGGGAAATTCCTCTTCCAATGGCCTATGCCATTACAATAATGACACTTATCCTCGGTTGAGGCACCTTTCTTAGGCTTGGGTGAGCTATTCTCAATAGCTTTTCCTTTTCCTTTGTAGGTGGAGGGCTTATTTCCCTTGCTTGCACCTTTCTTGCACTCTCTCTTGCTCTTGTTATTGATGTGAAGTACATCCTTGGTGGTGCTAACATTTAGCCCCATGTCTCTCTCCGCTTGCACAAGCATCTTGTGCAACTCATGAAGAGAGGTTTGCATATTTTGCATATTTTAGTTTACCCTAAACTGCACATATGCCTTGATTTTCCCCAAGGAGTGTAGTACACGGTAAATAATGAGTTGTTCGGGAATGCCAACCCCTTGCAATTTAAGAGTCTCGACATGCTCAATCAATTTCAGTACATGAGGGCTAACCTTTTGGACCTCTTTAAGACTCATGTCGAAAAACGCGGAAGCCGTCTCATATTGAATGATTCTTCGGGCTTGTGAAAACATAGTCACAAGTTTGGCATAGATTTCATAGGTCGTGCTCATCTTTATGGCACTCCTTTGGAGATCGACCTCCATAGAAAAGATCAAAAAAAATTTGATCGCGGCGGCTATCTTTTGGTAAGCCTCATAGGCTCGCCTTGTGGCGGCGGTTGACCTTTCATTAAGTGTTTCGGGAGAGGCTTCGGTACGGTAACGAAGCTTGTCGTCACCTTCCGCGGCCAAGCGGAGTTGCGCATCCCATTCAGCAAAATTAGCGCCATTCTTTTCTAACTTGCATCGATCCATAAAGGATCAAAGCCACGAAACGTTTGTGAGAGTCGGAGCATTGGAATTTGGAGTTGCCATTGCGAATAAATAATATTGACTACAAAAATGAGATGAAGGAAATCTCAACATTTATCGAATTAAATATTTGTAAACATTTTAAACAAGTTTTCACATTTAAATAGTGACCTCTACCCAACTATTATAAATGATTCCGAGATCCAAATTCATATCAACTTGGGCACGGTGACCCGATTCATCTCTTATTAACATAATTCGGTGGATTAACTATTCAATCGATTCTACATTTGAACTCTCGGTCGATAATAGTACTTTAATATTTATCTTAAACCCGGAACACATGCGGCTATGGTCGCGAATACTTCTGTTATGCTCAATCTAAAATTTGAAATAATAACCTTTATTACCCCACTTACCCAACGTAACAAGTTTAGCAACTCGGTCAGCCGAGCCTACTTCCTTGCGAAATTGGGATTCATGGGTTCTATCTGTTGGAGTAGGTGTCCTCCACAATAGTGCGCCACATAATAAATCTTATTATGGAATATAATTGGGATATTTATTGACTATATATATGATTAGTCAGTTGATTAACGTAAATCAATAACGGTTGGCTGACTAGAGTTTGACGTTATTGTCGTTTGACTGCGGTGATCAACTGATCCCTTTCGGTCACACCTAAAGGATGAAATCCAAATAGTAACTAATTATTTGTATACGATACAGTTAATTAGTACATTACATATATTCGATATGTACGAGAGTTAATTGTTAGAAATTGAGTTAAGAACTCAAATTCGATTAAACTTATTTTTCAATTATGCGATAATTGACTAATAAATTTATATCTTATTTTAATACGATTAAATAAGATTTAACTTAGTAATTATATTTACAAGGAGTTGTAAAATAAATTAACTAAGCATTGTGGGATCCATTATATATTGATATAATGGTAAAATATTACTTAAAATGTTAAGTACATATTATTTATTTAATTGAGTCATATAATTGTTATATGATCAAATTAACACTTAATTATACAAGATAATTAACCATATGATCAATAAGTATTTGTGAGACAAATATCAAAAATCAATATGGATCAAACTAGGCCATAATGGCCGGTTATATTCTAGTTACAAAGGTGATGATTGTTGTTCTTGTTTACACTCTTTAGTTACTAATTGAAAGTGACATAACCAGTTGAAAATAATCATCACTTATACTACAACACTCCACCCTAATGCATGTGATTAAAATAAGCAAAATGAGAGCCTTGTAGAGCTCACCATGACCGGCCATATTGCCTATAAAAGGGCAATATGGTTGATCATTTTATTTGTTCATTCCTTGCTTGTTTTCTTTACTTCTCTCAAAACTCATCTTCTCTCTAAAAAACTCTCAAATACTAATATTTACTAAGTATTACTAGTATAGTAATATAATCATAATATTAGTAGTATAATATCTATCTTATTATCTAGTTAATAATAAGGGTAGATTATTTGGTTTTATCTTGTTGCAACTTGAAGGAGGTCTTCTAGTTTGGAGATTTCTTGTTCATCCATATTATTAGCTCAAGAACAAAAAGAAGGAGTTCTTATTGTGCCCTTATATTTTCCATATCAATGTGAGGAAATTTCTTCTCTTATATAAATGACTTTATATTTGCATGCATCTTACATAGATCATTAAATACTAAATTAACAAGTAATTTAGCAACTAATTAGAGGAGTCTAATTAAGGTCTATGGACTTTCATGTGGTATCAGAGCTAGCTTGTAGCATGCATGTTCATTTTGGACATTTTTATTAAAGTTATAAGATAACTAATAAATCAAAGATTTTGAGTTAAAATACGATTCTGACAAAACTTTTTGGTGCATGTATACCTACTGACCTCAAAATGTTTTTGGTCAAATTTCGTGATTTTAGGGATTAATTTGCTATTTATTTTGATTTTTGGCGTTTAAACCGAGTTAACATTCATTTTATGAGTTAAAAGTTAACTAAAAATAGTTGCATGTTGATTCTGGACATGAAATTTTAATATGATCTCACATGCATGTCTTACATATTGTATGTAAAATTTCGTGACTTTTACTTATGTATTGCATGTTCATTGATTTTTATACGATAAAAGTCGATAATATGAGATTATAATGTTCGTAAAATTGAAACGTCCATTTCTGGTCTTGAAATTTTTTTGTACATTTTCCATTCTGATTTTGATACTATTGGTGAAATTTCATAATTTTTTTCACTGTTTTACTATATCTAATGTTTTTATTTGATAAAACCATTAAATACAAAGCTATTTGTTCATAAAATTAATTTAAATTTTTTGAGAAAATATTTTTTATTTTTATAGTTTCTGGAAATGTTCCAGAATGTACAAAATTTTTGGTTTCAAATTTTATAATGTTTATATTTTATTTTGGTTTTATTTCATAATTGTTATGATTAAACCGTAATATTTAGAAAATGAAATCAAATCGATCTAATTAATGACCAAAAAAATTAGTAGTGACTAATTTTGAGTTCTAAATCAGTTTAGTTAATTATTTTGAATTTAAATGAGATTTAAATATTGATATTGATTTTTAATGGTTAAAAATCAATAAATCCCGTAAAATCGAGCTACAATGAGCATGAATGTGTTTAGGGCGATTTTGGCATGAATTTTGCATCAATTTATTTTATTTATGGTTGAATGAATGAATGTCATTTATTTAATAATTTATGCAAATTTTGTACCTAGTATGGCCTAGTTGTTTTTTATCGTTATTACCCGTAATGTAAGGGAATAACGGTTTGGTTGTAATTTTATTGCGATCTCGTATCGCCGGTTTGTATAATTTTAATAATTTTTATTTTATAGAATAAATGTATAATAGGAATTTGTATATTTGTATATTTGTAATTATTTTTTAATGAAGACCGTGACTCCCTCAAGACGGTGCCATTTTGGAAGGTGTTCCAAGTGAAGAGGCAAGGGACCAAGGAGTTGGTTTTCAGAATTTGTAACTATCTAGTTAATTTTGATTAGCTAGGTGGCCATACTAGGATTTTATCGTTGCTTGTTGCTTGCTTTATTTCCGCTCATGCCAAAATCGTCACACATGCATTTTATTTACCGTTATTGTCAATTCAACGTTATTCACAATTCACCGACTTAGTTCACTTATAGGGAATTAATAAATAAATTGACAAGATCTCTCACATGTTTAAAAATTGAGATTAGCCTTACCAATTAATAACACCTATGAATCCCGTGTTCATTAGGGCTACCACGCTCGTGGGTCCCTTTTTACCTCGGGTAAGTAGGGTGATACGATCACAAGCTAAAATTGGATTGGACTCAACGAGATAAGCGTTATCTTGAGACTAGGAGATGGATTTAGTTGAAATCCGTCAACCAAGAGTTCTAAAGGTAGAATTAGTCAAGTAATGACTTACCGTTTCTAGATAAAGGTATCATGCGATGACTATTTTTATTTAAAAATGGGTCTTGGAATCATTTATATAATTTAGTGAGAGGTCATTATATGAATGCTAAACTTGTTAAAATGTTTTTCAAGTAAATTAACAATGAATGTTTATATATTTCTTTTTGTTGTAATTACCATATTCGCATAATGTCGACATCATCAAACGTTGCAACCTTGGGTAAGGACTCATGGTTGAGGTCCGTCATGGACAAGTGTGTCCTTAAGGATGACGGAAGTAACTTCGTTGAATGGGAATCAACGATCAAGAGCGCCGCGTTATCCGATAACGTGCTTCGCTACTTGGTTGAAGAGCCCCCCACCAAACCCGCGCCAAGATCGTCCGCGGTGGTTCGGGCCGAATATGACCTTTATTTGAAGGTTGCTAATGACGTCAAGAATGTCTTGATTTGGTCAATCTCAACCAAACTCAAACTCCAATTGATCTCTCTCAATGCATATGCGATATTCACGAGGATCACTTCGATGTTTTCGCAAGCCCCTCAAATTCTCCAATATGAGGCGATTAGAAATTCTTGAACACTAAGCTCAAAGGGGCCAAAAAGTGGCCCACACGTCTCAAAAGGGTTGACTCACGCGACACTTAGAGCGTCTAGGTGCAAAATTCCGAGAATTTGGTGGGGGTAAATACCTTCATTCACTCTCACCTAAGTTCACCCAATTTAGGGTGAACTATAACATGAATGGCATGGACAAGAGTTTCCATGAACTCCATGCACTCCTCACCCAAGCGGAGAGGGACATGGAGGCTAGTGGGAGTGAACCCAAGGATGTTCTTTCCATGAAAATGAAGAACATGAACCTTGGGGTGAGGAAGGACAAGGGAAAGGGTAAGACTCTTTTCAAGAAATCCGGCAAGGGAAAGGCAAGGTCTTTTATAAGGCCAAACCCAAGGTCAACAAACACGCGGAGGCGGATTGCTATTATTGTAATGGCAAAGGGCATTGGAAACGCAATTGCCCCAAGTACTTGAAAGACAAGAAAGACGGTTGTGTGACCACGTCAGGTAAAATTCTTTCATCACTCTATATGATAGATATTAACTTTGCTAGTACATCTTCTTGGGTATTTGATACCGGTTGTGGTTCTCACCTTTGTAATCATGTACGGGGGCTGAGGGACGCGCAAGCACTAGCCAAGGGTGACGTGGACTTGCGCATGGGAAATGGAGCTAAGGTAGCCGCAGTTTCTGTGGGAACCTACGTTCTTCTTTTGCCGAATGCTTTAAAGTTGTATTTAAATAATTGTTATTATGTACCAACTCTTACCAAGAACATTATCTTCATTTCCGTGTTAGACATGGAAGGATTTTCATTTTGCATTAAGAACAACTGTTGTACTTTTTCACTTAATGAAATGGTTTATGGCGAGGCCATTTCTATTGGAGGTATTTATGTTTTAGATATTGCAAAAGAGGTCTATCATGTAGAAAACAAAAAGCTCAAAACAGGTGAACCTAATCAATCATACCTTTGGCATTGTCGTTTAGGGCACATAAACGAACAACGCATAAAGAGACTTGTTTCATCTAAAGTACTCAAACCATTCGATTACGAATCTATGGTATGCCGAATCTTGTCTTCTAGGGCAAGATGACTCGTGCTCCTTTTACGGGGAACACAGGGGACCGAGCAAGTGAAGTATTCGGCCTTCTCTACGGAATTGTATGCGGTCCAATGACTATCCACGACTCGCGGTGGTTATCCATCACCCTTACTTGTTGTGAGAGTATTTCCTTTTCGACGCCTGCGTCGATTCTTGATATGTCTACTTGATGAGGCATAAAAGTGATGCTTTTGAAAAATTCAAGGAATTTCAAAATGAAGTAGAAAACCAATTGAATAAAAAGATTAAAACCATACGATCCGATCGTGGTGGTGAATACTTGAACAATGAATTTGATTCACACCTAAAAGATTGTGGTATAGTATCACAATGGACTCCTCCTGGAACACCTCAATTAAACGGTGTGTCCGAAAGGAGAAATCGAACTTTATTAGATATGGTTCGATCTATGATGAGTCTAACAGAGATTCCTGATTATTTTTGGGGTTTTGCTATCTTATCTGCAATATTTTCACTAAATCGAAGCCCGACTAAAGCGGCAAACAAGACTCCATATGAGATATGGACAGGGAAAGTCCCTTATTTGTCGTTTATGAGAATTTGGGGATGCGAGGCCTTTGTTAAGAATAAGTCTGACGATAAACTCGCACCCAAATCTGACAAATGTCTGTTTGTAGGATATCCAAGGGAAACACGTGCTTATTACTTCTACAATAAACACGAGGACAAAGTATTTGTGTCTCGTGATGCAGTCTTTTTAGAAAATGATTTTATTTCTAAAAGACAGAGTGGGAGAAAATTTGAACTTGATGAAGTCCAAGAGCCACAAACCGAAGAGGACGACGAGGAAAACGTTCCCTCTTCGTCTGGTACGGTCATTATTCCTTCAAAACGTAGGAGGTCAAGCAGAACTAGTCATCAACCTGATAGATACCTTGGTATTATAGAGGAAGTTGATGACTATAATTTGCTACTTTTTGAAAGTAACGAACCTACTACCTACAAAGCAGCCATTTGTAGTCCCGACTCAAAGCTATGACTAGGAGTCATGCAATCCGAAATGGATTCTATGTACGACAATCAAGTATGGGACTTGGTTGATTTACCTAAAGAGGTACGACCTCTTCAGTGTAAGTGGATCTATAAGATCAAAAGTGGCATAGATAAACATAATGATGTTTACAAAGCTAGATTGGTGGCAAAAGGTTTCACCCAAGTTCATGGTCTTCACTATGACGAAACCTTCGCCCCAGTCGCATGCTTCGATCCATAAGGATATCTTAGCGGTGTGCGCATTTTCATTAAATTATGAGATTTGGCAAATGGATGTCAAAACCGCCTTCTTGAATGGGATTCTAGAAGAGAAAGTGTACATGACACAACCTGAAGGTTTTGTGGATCCATCAAACCCTAAGAAGGTATGCAAACTTAAGAGAACCATCTATGGTCTTAAACAAGCATCCAGGAGTTGGAATCATCGTTTCGATCATGTAATTAAACAAAATGGTTTCACTCGAAGCGTCGAGGAACCGTGTTTATACATGAAGTTTAGTGGGAGTAAAGTAACGTTTCTAGTCTTGTATGTAGATGACATACTACTCATTGGGAATGATATTCCAATGCTTACTTCTGTAAAGGAGTGGTTAGGAATACATTTCCAAATGAAAGACTTAGGAGAGGCCCAGCGCATCTTAGGTATTCGGATCTATAGGGATAGATCTAAAAGGATACTAGCATTAAGTCAAGAAACTTATATTGATAAGATTCTTGATCGGTTCAACATGAAAGACTCTAAGAGAGGCTTTTTTCCTATGGGAAGTGGGATCACTTTGAGTAAATCAGAGTGCCCTACGAAACCCGAGAAGATTGAACGCATGAAATTGATTCCTTACGCATCTGCTGTTGGATCAATCATGTATGCTATGATGTGCACTCGTCCCGATGTTGCATATGCTTTGAGCATGACAAGTCGTTACCAAGCAAATCCAGGTGAGCGTCACTGGATAGCCGTAAAGAACATCCTTAAGTACTTGAGAAGGACCAAGGATTCGTTCTTAGTGTTTGGAGGCGAGACTGAGTTACGTGTAAAGGGTTACACAGATGCCAGTTTCCAAACAGATAGGGATGATATGAAATCCCAATCCGGCTACGTTTATATGATGAATGGAGGAGCTGTTTGCTGGAAGAGTTTCAAGCAAAGCGTTACAGCGGAGTCTACAACAGAAGCAGAGTACCTTGCAGCATCTGAAGCTGCAAAGGAAGCTGTGTGGATTCGGCAATTTTTGGAAGGACTAACAGTAGTCCCTACTGCCAAAGATCCTATCACAATTTATTGTGATAACAGTGGGGCTATTTTTCAGGCAAAAGAGCTCAAGTCTAGTAACAAGTCTAGACATGTACTTAGGAAATATCATGTAATTAGAGATTACGTGGACAGAAAGGAAATTGACATTTGTAAGGGTGGGACAGATGACAACATTGCTGATCCTTTAACCAAGCCTTTATCAAAGGCTAAGCATGATGGTCATGTCGTCACAATGGGATTGAGACGTGTGCCAGAATTCCTTTAGATTA
>JAIUZE010071237.1:0-62215 GCA_022085475.1 Heliosperma pusillum | reverse complement strand
GGTTCCAAGTAGGAGTGACATTTTCAAATATAAATGTCATGTATCCGCTGGAAGTGTTCCAGGCAGTTTATCGTTGCGGATTTCACAACGGAAATGGAGTACATTGCGTCATATGATGATGCATATGAAAGTAGCTTGGATTCGACAATATTGGAGGGACTAGAAATAGTTCCTATAGTTGTATATCCTATCCCATGATACTGGTAAAACAGTGGGAGCTACCTTTAGGCCAAGAGTCCTAAGTCTAGATTCTAACCTAGACATGTACTCAGAAAGTTTTATGTAATATGAGATTACGTAGACAAAGAGAAATAGCAATCAGAACGATGGGAAAGATGCAAGTATTGCTAATCCATTAGCCATGCCTTTTGCGGGCTGAACATGATAGTCATGTCATTTCAATGGGGATTGAAATATGTACTTGTATTGCTAGAGATTATGAGATATGAAATTATTGATAGCGTATCAGTTTTTCCAAATATTTAATAATCGCATTCATTGTTAGAGTTTCATTAAAAACTCTTTTATTTAGTTTGACTAAATTTTAATACTTTGTTTATCCGAATTGGTTGAAAGAAAAGTTGAACCCAATTCAAGTGAACAGGATGAACTTAGTGTTTTGTCCTTAGTCACTCATTTGAGGTGACGTCTCGAAGTGACTAGATTGTAAAGTCGATCTGATGGTTGTTCAGCCCCCATGGGGTCATGGAGATGGCTGTCGTTTACATAGACAGACTGTATGACACTGTGTCGGACAGTGACATTGTAGAGACCCTTAAATCAATTATTTGATGCCTGGTCGTGGCAGGGTCTTCTATCTTATTCCTATAAGTCGATTCTTTTGACTGTCGACCGTCTATCTGAGTCGGTGCAGTTTCCGATTGGTTTTGGTTGATGTTCTAGGTCGTGCCGTAAAAGAAGGCCGATGGACATCTTCTGGATCATGGTGATCTGCATCATACAGAGTAGATGAATCAACAGGAATTGTCCACCCACGTTGGGTAAAAACATCTTTAGGCCACTCGAGGAGAAGTTACTGTAAATGCGTGGCCACGCTCGGAAAGAGATCTATGTAGATTTTCCGGTCAGACAGTTACTCTCCCTATCGAGAAAACCACTCTAGATATTGTCAATCGCAAGTGCGACATGGTGAAAGACTGAAAGACACCTGAGTTTGAGTGGGAGATGTTGATAAAGAGACAGAGAATTTGGGGACGCCACTTGTGTCAGGAAAAGTGGGAGATTGTAGGAGTTAGGTGTCCTCCACAATAGTGCGCCACATAATGAATCTTAGTAAGGAATATAATTGGGATATTTATTGACTATATATATGATTAGTCAGTTGATTAACGTAAATCAATAACGGTTGGCTGACTAGAGTTTGACGTTATTGTCGTATGACGGCGGTGATCAACTGATCCCTTTCGGTCACACCTAAAGGATGAAATCCAAATAGTAACTAATTATTTGTATACGATACAGTTCATTAGTACATTACATATATTCGATATGTACGAGAGTTAATTGTTAGAAATTGAGTTAAGAACTCAAATTCGATTAAGCTTATTTTTCAATTATGCGATAATTGACTAATAAATTTATATCTTATTTTAATACGATTAAATAAGATTTAACTTAGTAATTAATCGTTAAATTACTAAATTAGTTGAGGTTTTGAGATAGAGGTAATTAGTTAATTATATTTACAAGGAGTTGTAAAATAAATTAACTAAGCATTGTGGGACCCATTAGATATTGATATAATGGTAAAATATTACTTAAAATGTTAAGTACATATTATTTATTTAATTGAGTCATATAATTGTTATATGATCAAATTAACACTTAATTATACAAGATAATTAACCATATGATCAATAAGTATTTGTGAGACAAATATCAAAAATCAAAATGGACCAAACTAGGCCTTTGTGGCCGGTTAGATTGTTAGTTACATGGTGATGATTGTTGCTCTTGTTTACACTCTTTAGTTACTAATTGAAAGTGACATATCAAGTAGTAATAATCATCACATATACTACAACACTCCACTCTAATGCATGTGATCAAATTAAACAAAATAAGAGTCCATTTTTGGACTAAGTGGTCCGGCCAAATTGGCCTTATAATGAACAATTGTTGTTCATTTTTCAACTACTTCATTTTGTTCAATTTTACACTTCTCTCTAAAATTATTCCTCTCACTATAAACTCTCATATACTAATATTTCCTAAGTATTACTAGTGTAGTAATATAGTCTAATATTAGTTGTATATCATCTATCTTATTATCTAGTTAATAATAAGGGTAGATTATTTGGTGTCATCTTGGTGCAACTTGAAGGAGGTCTTCTAGTTTGGAGATTTCTTGTGCTCATCCATATTTGTAGCTCAAGAAAAACAAGAAGGAGTTCTTGTTGTGCCCATATATTTTCCATATCAATGTGAGGAAATTTCTTCCTTTATATAAATGTCTTTATATTTGCATGCATGTTACATAGATCATTAAATACTAAATTAACAAGTAATTTAGCAATGAATTAGAGGAGTCTAATTAAGGTCTATGGACTTTCATGGTGGAGCGGCAAGAGGAAGACCGCCTTTGGAGGGAGCAACAAAACCAAATATGGAAAGAACAAAATGACATGTGGGTGGCACAAAATGCTTGGACGGAGCAAGCCACAAACCATTTCCAAGCTCAAAATGAGCGCCACCACACCTACCTTCACGATTCATATGAAGATGCGGTGGCACAAGAGGATGTGTATGGTTTGGCTAGCTCACTTTTCGGCATGACCATCAAACAAAACCCCGGCTACCCCACTCCTTACATACAAGAGGCCCTTGATGAAGGCCTAGCGAGAAGAAGAAGAGTTAGAGAAGAAAGAGAGAGGAGGAGAAACCGAGGAGGTGCCTCGGGTTCTTCTCATTTTAACAATTGATGAAGCATCCCACCCTTTCCCCTACAATGAGGACATTGTATAATCTAAGTGTGGAGGAGAGGATTGTATATACTTTGTTTTGTTTTGATGCATTCTTTAGCGTTTATTTTGAAAAATAAGAAAAAAAAAATGAAATGAAAAGAAAAAAAAAAAAGAGAAAAAAAATTGAAAATCCCGGCTAGGTGAAAACCCATAAGGGTGGGCACCTAGGCAAAAATTGGGAAGGTGGCCGAGGACGGAATGAAAACCCGAAAGGGCGTTCCAGGCAAAATGAAAAATCGAGTTGCGAGTTACCAATGAGAGGAAAGGAAAAGCTAAGGTGAAAACCCGAAAGGGCACCTTAGGCAAAATGAGGGATTTTCAAGAAAAAATTTTGGAAAAAGAAAAAGAAAAAAAATTTGAGCAAAATACTTCCGATGAAGAGGATTTTTGGAGGGAAAAGAAGGGAGAAATAAGGAGGAATTTGGAAGGAGGCTAGCTTAGGATTTTTTTTATTTTTCTTTGAGTCACACAATATTGGTTCTAAATCGGTGGATTTCTTTTGTGGGTTGCTTGGTTGTGCAATTTGTGTAGTTTGGGGCCAACCAAGTGACCATGCTTTACATTGTTGGAGTGATAAGGAGGCGATATAAGTAGTTGTGAGATTGATAGGAGTTCTTGTCGGTCACTTTGCTTCTACATTGGGATAAGGTGAGAGTGACCATTACCATCTCGGAGTATAAGGAGGGAGGATGTGTGGATGAGTCGGAGTTGGTGGTGTGCCGAGTCTTGTATTGAGGGAGTTATAAGTAGGAAGTGGTAAGGGAAGAGTGTGTCACAACAACTTTGAGTCATTTTCTTTTAATAGGTGGTTGTGTTTTGAGGGAGATATAAGAGGGTAGTGGTGAGGGAAGAGAGGTCATTACCTTCACATGCTATGTTTGGACTCGTGGTTGTCTTGCTAATCTTGAGTTTTACTCGGGACGAGTAAAAGTCCAAGTGTGGGGGTATTTGACAACACCAAAATGTGTCCTGCTTAGTAGTGTTTATTAGGTCCGTTTAATGTACTTTTTACGGGTCGTTAGCATCGTTTTACGCTAACCTTAGTCCTTGAAGTTATTTTGTTATTTGGTATTTTTAAGTCAAGTTTTAGAGTCAAGACCGGAAGTCAACTAAAGTCAAAGTCAAACCCGAGACCCGAGACCCGAGACCAAATCCGACAATTGGAGTGGGCTAAGAGCAAATTATCAATACAAGAAAAGCAAGTCTAAAGGGTCAATGGAAGTCAAGGCAAGACTAGCATTCAAAGGGGTCAACGAAAGTCAAGGCGAGCAACCAAGAGTAAAAACTGGCAGTGTAAAACGCTGCCAGCGTCACCAGAACGCTGCCAGCGTCCCACGATGCTGCCAGCGTCCGTGGGCGCTGCCAGCATTCTGGCCTGGGACACGTGTTTCTTCATTTTTCGTTTTGTCATTTTGAGGCCCGTTTCTCTAAGGCCCTAGGTTTCTGAAGCAAGAGTATAAAAGAACCAGGTTTTAGCGAGATAACAACATTCTATACATTCCATAACATTCCACAACACAACACAAAACACATTGGAATTCTCTCATTTTTGGTTCTTTATTTTGGATTGTAAGTTTTATTTGAACTTTATTATTTGGGTTGTAATTCTTGATTATGGGTAGCTAATCTTCTATTTCTTACTGTAATTGGAACAAGTTTTCCTCTTTTAGCATTGTAAGACTCTTTGAACCTCTTCTTCTTTAGTTAATACCATTTTCTCATGTTTATTTTCCATTGTTGAATGAATTATGGTTGAGACTAACCATGTTAGCAAGTTGTTTGTTTCACTAGTGCTTTGTCTAGATAATTTTGGTTAATTTGTCTTGATATTGTTGAAGCAACCTTGAAAGATTGCAACTTTGGTTTAAAGTTGGAATCTTTTGAGTGGAATTTGGTTTATTGTGTGGTTAGAACATGGTTTAGTGTTTCATTACATGATTCTAGCTTGTTTCTTTGGTTTTGTTCATAAAGCTTGCATCTTTGATTTGGGCTCATGTTTTAGTGGGTGTAAATTGGGTTGTAAAGGGTCATCCTTGGTTGAGTTAATCTTTGTTGACTAATTTCTTAGAAACTTGTATTAGATAACTAGAGAAGAGAGGAAAGGAAGAGTTTTTACTTTGCTAATTGTTGGGAACTTGGGAAAATTACACTAAGTTAGTTTCTTTATATTTGAATATTTGAATCTTAAGTACTTGTTGGTTATTTTAGACTTGTTAATCAATTTCTTAAATCAAACTTTCTCCATATGTGTTATCCTACATGTTTTTGTCATTGTTAATATCATAGTTTGTAATTAATTTAAGTTTGTGTCTTAATTAGTGTCTTAATTAGTGATTAGAGTAATTAGTTAGTAATTAGTTTTGTTAATTGGTTTTTAGCAAGAGTCTAGATTAGTTAATTTAGTTAATCCCGCCTTCTCTTGGGTTTGACCCTATCCTTACCATTTACTACCTTTATTTAAGATAGTTTGTGTTTGTTTAGGAGATATAAATTGTTATTTAACCATAGCTAATTAGCGGAATTAACGACACGTGAAATAAGCTCGTCACCTTTGCGTTTAGACTCATTCTATTACTTCATCGCATTTTGAGGGACTCGGTTTCCCCTTTGTAGTACTTTGACATTTGTTCGTACTCTTGTATTTAATACATACTCCGCGTATTTTGTATTAAAAGTTATAAAAACTTCTATATTTTTGCATCTTTTGTGCACGTGTATTTTCCGCTTAAGCGGGGGTGTCACATTCACGACATGGTGGTAAGTCAAATAATGTAGAAGATTGCATAGAGCAACAAGAGAGAGCATTCCAAAACCAGGAGAAAAATAATATTATGCTCAACCCTGCAAAGTGCAACTTTGAAGATTTAGATGGAAATCTCAGGCTACATGCTAAGCAAAAGAGGCATAGAAGCAAGCCTTGAATCATCCAAAGCTATATTAAAATAGGAATCATCAAAGTCAATCAAAGATATCCTGAAGTTGACAAGCATAGTTGATGCTCTGAACAGATTCATTCGGAGGTTTGCTGAGACATGTAAACCATTTGGTAGTTCATGTAGACTCCTAAGTACGAAGCAACCTTCCACAATTTTAACTCTACCTATCTTCTCCACCTTTGTTGGTCCAGTCAGATAAAGGAGAACCCATGTCGGTTTACCTATCTATTACTGAAACTGCAGTCAATGAAGTGTTTGTTAAAGAAATTAAAGGTCAGCCACATACATTTTACTATGCAAGTAAAAGCCTAGTAGAATTAAAGACGAGGTATGGCTTGCTTGAAAAGCATGTTTTAGCTTTGATTATGTCATGTACTAAGTTGCGTCCATATTATGATTATCATCATAGTTACGACCAATATATATACCCATAAAATCTGTCATGAGGAAGCCTGAACTGTCAGGCAGGATAACCAAGTGGTCAGTACAGTTAAGCACTTGTGATATCCCCTTTTAATCTTGGACATCGATTAAAACTTAGGCCTGGTCAAAGTGAAATATTGACAATACGATCCAGCGAGCTTAGGCGCCAGTTAGGAGAGAATATCAAGGATAAGTGTAAAGTAAACACCTGGTGAAGACTAAAGGTATTTATGGAGCTTTGGCTGCTATCTAATTAGCACATGCTAATTAAACCAAGTCTTTTATCAGTTCCTATGTATGTGGTTGACCAAGTGTACTTTGTTTGTGAATAATGTGAGCACAAACTTAAAAACCCTAGCAGAAAAAGCAAGCTCACAACGGCAGCTTAAAGAATGGAGGAGTCAACTACATATGGGGGAGAATTCAAACAAAAGCGGAAAGGCTACTACAAAGCTGGAAGACAATCGTTTAATATAGAAAAGAGGCTATAAATAAGAAGAAAAAAAGGTCATTCGATATACAACATATATATGACACTCTCATTTACTCAACTCCTAAGCAATTACGGAGTATCATTGTTAAATCGTTAAGCACACATACAATTGTTATTGTACGAAGTATAAAGCATAGTGAAATCCTTTCATGACTTGGTGCCCATGATTTTCTTTCCCCTTAAGGACTTCCACGTAAAATTATTGTTGTTTTATTCAATTCTTTCCTTCCCGTATTACATACTACTTTATTCGTTTATTAGTTCAACTATGCACATCCGTTGTCACAATTTGAGCTAGTTAACCCCACCATAATCAATCCTGGTTGTATTCTACCTTGCGTGAAATAATACCCCAAAACAAGGTATTCCTGTCATCACAAGTTGTAAAGATAAGCAGCAATAGCTAATATAGACGAAGTCTCATGATATAGTGATTATTGCTTACACCTCGTAATCATACATCAATCTTAACTACCAAACGTTCGCCTTTATTTATTTAACGAGTTGGTTTGCATTACAAGTAATAAACATCTAAGATACAAATATATAGTAGCCACTGATCCACAACTACACTAAACATAAGTATAATTGTTTTCATCATCACTACAGTTTTGAGGACAAAAGGTGATATCAAGTTCCTTGACAAAACAACTCACCAAAGGCGTTCGAGAATCATAAGCATAGCTAACATAATGAGGACAAGCTTCCTTAAAAAATATTAGAGTACAAACTTGGCGTACATTTATCAGGTCTCCTATATGCATTCCTACAACAAAACCTATCCGTATTATAAGCAAGACATGCACTCTTACAAGCCACCACATTACTCTTACCATTCTTCACTTGGAGCTCCAAAGGGCATATTTCATTTAAATCATTTAAGCAACCCCTAATTGCGCAATTCGGGGCACGCTTCATGGAGACTGAGACCGGTAAATTGTAGCCGTCCACAAGACTAATGTCGTAATAACTAGGTTGGTTTTTGTCAGTATGGAGAGAAAGTTCCAACAACGTTGCTGGCGGGCTACCTATGCGACCATTACACTCTAGACGGCCGTCACAATCGCCCGTTTGGCAAGCAGGTTGCCAGTTTAGGGGGGTGTTTGGTAAGTCGAAATTGCACTCGGTTCTTGCCCATAACCTTCCGCTCCAATCCCATGGGGCGTGGATGACCGTCGTCTGTGCGGATCCAAGGCAAAATCCACCATTGGCTATTATTGAATGGCCAGTGTTTGGGGCTGTTGCTGGCCATATTGGGAAGGGGCATTTATTGGTCACCACTATTGGCACGATGTGACTTGATACTCCTGCATAGTTAACAACATGGCATTTGTAAAGAATTAACCAATTTTTTGTCACCTCAAAACGCAACAAAGGATGCATAAAACATAAAATCTCATTTAAGACTGGTCGGGTCAAGACCCTCACAAAGAGCAAGTGTGAGGGGAGAAATGGTTACCCCCACTTGCCCCCCACTTGTTCTTTGTGAGAGGGTCTTGATCAGTCTTAAGCTTAAGACGATTCGACCCGTCTTACATGACATTTGTTTTACATAAAATATTTAGGTATAATGTGAGAGTATGAAACTTAAACTTATATTGCTATGTCATTAAAAGGAGTTCAAATATGACTATATGAGTATGAATCTTTTCCATTTCTTCAAAAGAAAGTGAGGTCCATTACTTTTAAGTGGTATGGATTAAGCTGGGCTCGATCGAATGGTTTTAAATTTTCTTAAGGATGAAAAGATAAATAAATGAGAATGAAATATACTCCGATAGTATAGTAATGTTGGTGATAGATAATGGACCAAAATGAAAAGGAGATGATCCGTTCCCTTCAAATATCATATGAAAACTCAGAAACAGTATGTATATCATTTGAATTGCATAATGGAAAAATGGTTTTGATCAAGATTTAGCTCAAATTTCGTTTTGCTGAAGTTTACCGAAGAAAATAAATAGAGTGTGGTTATATATATGCAAGTTTTCTTTATCTTACTAAAGTTGTTATATTGACAAAAATATTACAGCAAAAAATTAGCGGACCTAGCGAGGTAGTCCATTGGCTTTTCTCTTAGTCCATATCCGCCCATTAATTTTGGGCCTATTTTTGTTATCCGTTACGCACTATTTTAACATATTTTTAGGAACACATTCGCTTAAATAGCGGCCAAGTGGGACGGGCCAAACTCACCGGCGTAGCCACATACAAGGCACTGGGGTCTTGATACCTAATTTTTTGACATCAAAACGGGCATGATTTAAAAATTAATGTTTTTTGGAAGGTGCTAGGACGACACCCGATGTTACCGAGTTTGAATAACACCCTAATTAAAATAATAAAATTAATATGAAGATAAGTTCAACATTTAGATTTTGCGGCAAAAGCATAAAGGGTGAATATGTAATTATACTTTGCATTTATAAATTATGATTAAAGCTTGAAGAGACAATCAATATTAACTAATTATTGTATCGATATTGATAACCATAGTGATAATCAAACACATTAACATTCACGTGACACGACTAGTGAAATTCAACCGATGTGATTAATATAATTTACAGGTTAGGATTGTATTATATTTTGATAGTATAGATGATTGTAAATTAAAACAAACGATGAACTAGTAATGTAGGATGAATTGGGCAAGTGGATGATACATATGCATTCATACTTTACCCAAGGGATGTTCATAATTAAATTAGTGCAGCTCATATTAACTTTGTTTTGCAAATTGATTTTCCAATTATGGAGTATCGCACCATTGATGACTCCAAATAGATCTAGAGGAAATTAACATACTAGTGTCGCACATATATAAAAACCAGTTTAATTAGGCTCCTTATTTTTAGTATTCAGTTAGGTAGATGTAGCTTAATTTAAATTTCCAACAAGACCCTTTTGTATATTAATCATTTTGAAAATTTAAAACTTTAAAAAAACCCACAAAAATGAAGTAAATTACAATTATGCCATGGGTGTTACTCAAACTGAGTAACACTGGGTGTGGTTATCTCATTTTCCATGTTTTTATAACCCTAATAAAAGAAATGAATAACAATTATATTAAAATTGACTCCACTATTAAACGACTCAAGTTCCGCACTCGCCGGCCCGCACTTAATGAGCTTTAGCCCGAACGGTAAATTGATGCGTACGAAACATAGGAAATGGTAATATAAAATGATCAAACAATTTTGGAATCTTCGTGATAGGAGAATAACTTACCTGATATATATAAATGCAAAAACATAGACTGGTACACAACTCCTAGGAGAGGTAACTTAATAATGGTTTCCATGGAAATGAATTTGATGTTTATTTACCAACTTTAAGACTACAATTTATAGGTACATACGTAACAGATACGGAGTAGTAGTTTAGCTTCGCTTTTGATTATACTTTTAAGGGTTGATGAGCACTTAGACATATTTTCTCTTTCAAAACAAGCCAAAAAACGTGGCTGGGTTTACATAATACTCCGTAACTTGTAATATAAATGAAGAGTTATTAAGAAAGCATTAATATAAGAGTAGCGCACACGGTATACTCGTATTCTTTTGAAGTGATTAGAATTAGAATACATGTTTAGCAAATGCCAGATACACTTTACGAGCTTCTTGCACTCTGAACTATTCTCGCTTAAACTTCTTACTCAATTTGCTTTGCGACTCAGATATAAGTGGAATACAGACCATTCACGAACACCCATCTCCATACTCTCATCTATCATGCTTCCCCCAACTCCTAGTTCCTTTCCTCTACGGATGAAATAATAAACAAAAATGTAGTGAAGTAAATAGAGCATTCATCATTTGAATAGATAAAGTGTTGTTAGTTAGTTAATGGAAATAGTTTTTCACACTATAATAAAATATGATTTCTAAGAAAATAATATTGATAAATTGATTCAACTTCTATTTTAACCGTATTTTACCAACCTTGCAATGAGTGAAGAAATGTTTGATCCATATTTTGACACAAAAAATGTTAACATGACCATTCAATTCAAATCATTTAATAGGTTTACATATGTTTTAAATGATACATTTACAAAAAAAAAATGATCTAGGGTACTTATGAATTAAGCTTTGTAAAAATAGATTTAAATTACTATATTATTATTCATCTCTGTTCTCTGCACGGGTGGTAAAATTTGCAAACCTCCAACTGGTACGAAATATAATAATTAAAAAGAAATAAGTTGGACGACATAAGGGTGGCTGAGCTTATTCACGGAGAAAAGATGCGATGAAATGTGGAAATGGTACGTGGTATTTTTAAATTCTACCTTTTGAACATGAGAGGATCTTGAAACTCCGGCTATGTTTGTCTCGGCCGGCTGACATTTGCTGTTGGGACCTAAAGAGAGACAATGTTAGTTTATACTGTAAAATCGGCTTATCGATTGTTGAGCACGAAGACAAACAACATAACAGGCCAGTCAAAAATGAGGATGAGCGAAGACTGTGGAATGAGGTATGGAAGACTCATGTGCTACCTCGAATTAAACTTGTAATACTTCGTATTCTTTTAGCTGGGTACTCGGTCGTGTAGGCTGTACTCGACCGAGTAGGTGGGGAGTGTTTCGTAGGAAGGCTACTGCCTAGGTGGCACTCGGCCGAGTATTCCGATCAAGTTTATGTTTTTGCGCAGTTTTGAATAAGACGATTAGAGGTTATAAATTGCGACCGTCAGATACTAAAACATTTCATATTGCCCTAATCACTTCTCTTAACTCATCTAATCACCTGGTTCATCTCTAAGCATGGATTGGCCATTGTAAAACTTTCAAGATCCTTAGTTTATCATGGATCATATAGTAAGTGTCTATCATTTTAATCGATTTAGTGTTGTTGAGTAATTGGTAAAAACCTTAATTTGGGTTATCATTTTAATGGATTAATTGGGAATAGATTTGGATGCTAGTGTTCTTGTATATAGGTTTTAGCTGAGGACTTCGTTGAGGAGCAATTCTAGCGTGCCTTGATTGTGTTGTTGATCGAAAGTGCTTGAGAGGTAGAGTTTTCCTACTCAGCAAGATTATGTCATTGTGATTATGTTGATGATTATTGATATGATTGTGATTATTTTGTATGGATGATTATGATGATGATTGTTATTGATATAGTGGGTCATGTCGGGATATGGTTTCACCCAAAGGTCTTGCCTCTTGACACTCTCGTCACATTTGGGATGTGCACATTAATGCGCCAGGTTTGCTCATTGCGATAAGTGGGGCTTTTGATGTCCAGTAATGCAGTCTCACATCGGCAGGAGTGGGTAACCTATTACGATGGGAGCTCGGCGACTCGTTGCGATGAGAGCCACTTGTATTACCGGAATCTAGGGTGGGTAATCTGGTGCGATGGGAATCCATCTACTCGTTGGTGTAATACCCTCATACACCAAGGTGCCTTACAAGAGCCCCTTAGTACACAGGAATGCTACCATCTCGGTTGCCCGAGATAGTGAACATCATAACAAGCAATAAAGGAAGCAATACTTTATTAATTAAGGCTTAACTGTGAATACATATTCCAAATGGATGGCATACCATCCGACGAAATCCAATAAGTAACAATGTATATTTAAAGAATGTTTAATAACTACTCAAGACTCCAACGATGCGGAAGCTAGACTCATAGGTGATCTCATCCATGTCCCCGTCATGCTCTAAGGATTACCTGCGATCACCTGCTCACCATCCCCCAATGGATCACAGCAGTTTTGTAAACAGTAAAAGGGTCAGTAACGTTTCTATCAATCAATGAACAAGCAAAACCACAAGGGATAAGAAAAAATGGAGGGCCACCGTAGCAGTTACCTCAGTAGACTCAGGTTACCAGCCTACTCTACAAAACCACCTATTGACCCTGGACCGCAGCCACAAGCGTCGAACTTCCATCTCACCGCAGCGAGATAAACCCGGAGCATTAATGTGCCAATCCTCCACGTGGCGGGATAACGAGGGCGAAATCGGGGCGTGCCGGTCTCCGAACAGGAACACAATCACCAGTAACCAGAGTAACCAATGAGATCAACAACAACTCCCCAAACCCAACACCAACATCTCCATCATCAATCAGAATCAATAACATATACTCATTGTGGGAAATATCGGTATATTTCATACATGAATTTAAAGGATTATACGAAATTATAATATATGAAATACGAATCATAAACGAAAAGCAAAAAGATTAGAATCAACCTTTGGTCCTAGCAATGTGGCCTAAGAACATATATCGAAATCGATATTCTCCTAATTGTTACACCTATGATGTTCTGAGATATTTCTATTCTTGTGCTAGAAAGAATACAAAAATTACTGATAATTTTGTGAAAAGTAATTGTGTGATGATTATGTAGAGAAGAAGAGTTTATATAATACTCTTCTCCTCTCCTCAAAACCGAGCAAGTAGGTAGTATAGTAGAGGTATGAGTCTCCCTCTTTTTCTTCTACTTGTTTTTGGTAATTAGAGTTAAGAGAGGAGTATTCCCTCTTTTATTTAATTAATGTATAATATTTGTATATAATATTATTGTCATTGATGTTGTCACATATTAATAAGTCGACATCATTTATTATGACAATATCGTATAATATATACGTCAATTATAAATATCGTATACTTATAATTTGCTAATTAAATATAACATTTTATATTTAATTACGAATTAACATTTTAATTCGTTTAAGCTTACATTATTTAATCGTATTAAATAATTACATTATATACATTAATTAGATATAACAGTTTATATTCATTTACGAATTTACATTTAATTCGTCTCAGCTAGTATTATTTAATCGTATTAAATAATCGTATCATCATTACATTGACTAACCTTTTAGTCATATACATCGACTAACCTTTTATTCATATAAGGCATCAATATGATTATATTATTCATATAATCATATCTCTCAAACACATCCTTTAGGTGTGACTTTTAGCGATCAGTTGATTACCGCCATTAAAATGACAATAACGTCAAACTTCTAGCAACCCAACCGTTATCGATAAACGTTAATCAACTGATAAGAATACTAAGTATACCCTGTGAACCTGTAAGAGATTTATACACGTTATCACACTCACTGTGGAGGACACTAGCTCCAACACTCATAGCATCAATTAACAACAAGAATTACTAAGTAGGGAAACCCTACCTTAGCAACATCCACACAAAGCTCTGGGGATTAGAAGTATTTCTCAACGAAGTCCCCTCCTAAAGCAATTAACATTAACATAATTAATACAAGTTCATTCCCTTTCCCCCAAATCAAATAAACTATCAAATATAATCACAATCCAAGCAATAACATGAATACTTACCACAAGAATCGATCAAGGCAAAGGAACAAGCGATCTGGCACGAACAATCAAAGGTTCCAAGAGGGTTTTGAGAGAGTTTAAGAGTTAGGTTTTTAGATTATAAAGCGTAAAATGAATTATGAACTAAATATCTCCTCTGAAACCCTTAATTAATAGTGCGATCTAATCCGGAAAAACCGTCTTACTCGACCGAGTAACAAAGTCACTCGGTCGAGTAAGCCTCACTCGGTGGAGTGCCAAAGTCACTCAGTCAAGTGCACAAGATCAGAACCAAACAAAAGACATCCACAAAAGTCACTCAGTCGATTAGACTACACTAGGTCGGATACCCGATGTACTCAGTTGAGTAAGCCCTACTCGGCCGAGTCCCAAACACTCGGGAATACGGAATATTACAGTTTTCCCTCCTTAAATCGAACTTCGTCCTCGAAGTTCACTCTCAACACACTGCACAAACGCAACAAGATCCTCTACCTAACCAGTCACCACATAATCTAGTATCAACTCAAAATGAAGCCAACACGAAGTCTCCATCAAACATAACTAAGACCAATAATAAAGCAAAATTTTTACAAAACTAATACGGACTGTTACATTCTTCCCTCCTTAAAAATGAACTTCGTCCTCGAATTTCACACCTTCATTATCAACAAAGAAACTAGCAGTCAAGCGAACACTAGCACCATCTCATACCAAAGGTACCCTCAAAATCATCACAATCCGACACTACATTACCCAAGGTTTCAACAATACATACATCGACCCTTACCAAACTTAGATACCTTCACAAGACATTCGAGCTAACATTGTCAAATTCCTGTACTAAAATCCCATCGTCCCAACAATATCATTAAACAACCCTCATAATTATAGCACACATATCATTTCACCTCATAATATTCCAACAGTAACACACATACATCATCAAAACTAACTCATCCCCACCATACCCACATTAATAGGTTCAAACTTCTCGCCCTTTCTTATGCTATCAAAATGCGATGCTACAATTCTACCTCCCTTAAAAGAACTTCGTCCTTAAAGTTCGCTTAACTAATACCCTAATATACCAAATAACAAATACCACAACTTAAAATCCAAGCCTATAATAATGCCTCAAAAACATACTCATCAACAATTCACTTAACTTACCACCCAACCACTATTCCCTCTCAATTTTAAACAAAATAAAACAATCGCTATGCGACAACTTACTCTTTCCAAAATGGTACTACAGACTCTTAACCCATTCATTATCAATTTCTTATCTACTTCCTTCATTGTCATCATCCCGTCTTACTGAAAATTGCTTATTACCCTTACACCACATCGCCAAATTTACCACAATCACAAACACCATTCATTCCTCACATCACCTAAAATCCACCCGAAATCCTCAACACGAAACCTTAGATCAATCATTTAACACGATTACTCATAACATCCTTCTGAATTCTCGCCCTATATCAAGCACATAACACTCAACCTTACATTCCCATC
This sequence comes from Heliosperma pusillum, assembly GCA_022085475.1. Classification (NCBI taxonomy): domain Eukaryota; kingdom Viridiplantae; phylum Streptophyta; class Magnoliopsida; order Caryophyllales; family Caryophyllaceae; genus Heliosperma; species Heliosperma pusillum. The sequence continues at coordinate 46,530 of JAIUZE010071237.1, read as the reverse complement.
CACCCCAGATCCTAATATTGATCCTCATTGCCAACAAATCCATCACTCAAACATGGTACACTCTAACATCATATCTCTATAATCCCTCTAAATGATAATGAACTACTTACAATCTCAAGCACACCACAATCAAATTTCGCAACCACTTTATACCCCCCAAGTCAACACATCCAAATTCACATGCGGAAATACCCCCAGCAACAAAATCTCTCAACCAAAATCCGAATGACCAAGGAATCCACAATTAGCGATTAATACTCCTTCACCGACTAAGCCCTACTCTTAACTCACGAGACAATAGCTAACGAAACGATAACAATGAAATTACCTCTATACATATGACCAACACATAAACACTGCAAGATCTCATAACTCGATACCCTAACTAACTCACGGGGACTCGCTTCACCATATGACCGACATAACAGACCATCATACGAATGATGCTATTACACATAATAAGAGACTATACAAACCAAATATACATAAATCTCACACAAGTCACTACCTACATTACTTCCAAAGCCAAAAACGATTCAACCTATATTTTCACACACTCTCGTTGATTACCATCCGACAATTTCCCAATAACGATTATCCACTAATATAAGTCATATTCTTCTATTCCAAAATCATATAGATCTCATACGAAAATACTATCAGCTACGCTTACTATTCTTACAAAACTATATCATTTACATCTCTAACACTTACCCCAAAATATGTTCCTCCAAATACTTTCTCCTAGCTTGCCTTATTCGAACTCAAAGGTTTCCACTGCAAGAATTTCACAAACTCATACTTATTATTCCATTTACACTGTTATATTACTTTAACTAAACTTTGCTTTACCAATTTGCCATATATTTCTTCCAATTCACACCAATCACAATTACTCATTATCCTAAAGGTTCGCTCTCACTATTTAGTCCTTCATAAACGCTACTACCTTCATATTACCTCCAGATCCCAAACAAAACAACAAGCCGCTACAATCTTCTAATCATATACAATAATAATTTCTCTTATCATACTATTATCCTTTATTCGCTACGAATAAGCTCCAACAAACAAAAATACGCATTATATATTATTATACCTCCTTAGCATACCTCAAACCATGCTTACCTTATATCCTATTTTCCAAGTGTATTTTATCGCCACAATCGTGTCATAGTAACCCGAATGTCCACCGAATCAATCACATCCAAGTCTAACTTACACATTAAACAAACTAATCTCTCTACGTACCATAATCATTACATTCCCCTATATCGCTCTTCACCGCATATTTCTCTAATCAACTAATACATTATTATTTCCCTCAATATTTTACTCATATTCCCATTTATAACTATTCATATATCTCTTTTATAAATCCTCAATTCATACATTACCATTCCCACATTATCATTTGATCATATAAACACACACGCCTCTATATACTGCTCAATAGTCAACATTGTTACACATCTCATATCACAACACCGATTTTCTCTCTTTCTCATAACACAATACAATCATTGGGAACATTGTTCGATTATAGAATCCGTCAAACTCACTTCGGAAGACAGCACTTCCTTACAAAATATTCAAAATAAGAAATAACTTAGTACATAACTTAACACAACAATACATGGACAAAACAATTTCACACTTCACCCACTGTGGCGAACCCACTCGGTCGAATACAACACACTTGGTTGAGTACACATTCTACTCGGATAAGTACGACGCACTATGTCGAGTACATAGTGTACTCGGTCGAGTACACACCCCTGTAACCATCCAAAAGTCAAAATTTAAGACACTCGGCCTAGTGCAAAGTGCACTCGGTCGAGTACCCTACACTCGGTCGAGCGACAGATTTCTCTACACTGACTAGGTTTCGTAAGATGGGCATATCTCCCTCAATTCTAAGTCAATTTTGGCTCATGACCAACCGTTAGAACCGTAACAGAACAAGCTATCACCTCCACTTCGAATTAGCTCAATATCATTGCTAAGACTCAAGTTAAGACAGTTTAAAGACAGACATTTCAAAATCGAATTTCATATAATTCAAATTTTTGATACCAAATAAAATTACAAGTCTTTTACATACCTCATATCACATACAAGAACATAGTTCAAAAGCTTTTTCATGTCCTCATGATCTCAACATATCAATATGTATTAACTCAAAATCATACCCCATTCATGCCAATTATTCCACATAACTTTCTCATGCATAAATTGCATTCGTTCAGTTCAAATGCATTTCGTACATGCTCACATAATTACATGAAATTCATATATATATATGCTTGCCAATGATAAACACAGTCTTCCATGACTCATATTGGTTCAAACACATTTCATGCTACACATACATGACATAATACCATTACTCCACTTCCAAATCATATATATCTCGAGTACACATCATATTCCACATTTCACATATGTTCACATGCTACACCATCCATACCAACTCCATGCTATGCACATATGATAATAACATCACATTCATTATCATCATCTTCCATTATTCATGTCATCACAACAACAACTTAGAAACCACATCAAATGCACATATACGCCCCGACACTTCCCATGGTGACCAAGTAAGAGCTATAGGAGCAAGAGTGCCATTTCGAGACGTCTCCCAAATATTTACGGTAGCTCCCTATCACTCTTACCCGGGTTCATTTTATTAGACAGTCCTAATTCATTGGGTTCATTGGTTTAGGTTTCAATATCGTTCTCTCTAATATCACTTTATAACACCCCCATACACCAAGATGCCTTACAAGACCCCCTTAGTACAAGGAATGCTACCATCTCGGTTGCCTGAGATAGTGAACATCATAACAAGCAATAATGGAAACAATACTTTATTAATTAAGGTTTAACTGTGAATACATATTCCAAACGGATGCCATACCATCCGACCAAACCAATCAGTAACAATGAATATTAATGAATGTTTAATAAATACTCAAGACTCCAACGATGCGGAAGGAAGACTCATAGGTGATTCCATCCATGTCCCCATTATGTTCTAAGGATTATCTGCGATCACCTGCTCACCATCCCCCAATAGATCACAGCAGTTTTGTAAACAGTAAAAGGGTCAGTAACGTGTCTATCGATCAATGCACAAGAAAAAGCACAAGGGATAAGAGAAACTGGAGGCCACCGCAGCGGTTACCTTAGTAGACTCGGGTTACCAGCCTTCTCTATAAAACCACCTATTGACCCTGGCCCGAACCCACATGCGTCGAACTTCCATCTCACCGCAGCGAGATAAACTCGTATCATTAATGTGCACATCCCCCACGTGGCGGGATAACCACGGGGGCAAACTCGGGGCGTGCCAGTCTCCCAACAGGATCACAAGCACAAATAACCATAGTAACCAATGAGATCGACAACAACTCCCCATACCCGACACCAACATCTTCATCATCAATCACAATCAATAACATATACTCATAGCATCAATTAACAACAAAATTTACTGAGTAGGGAAACCCTACCTTATCACGATCCACACAAAGCTCTAGGGATTAGAAGTATTTCTCAACGAAGTCCCCTTCTAAAGCAATTAACAGTTACATAACCAATACAAGTTTATTCCCTTTCCCCTAATCAAATAAGACTATCAATATAATCACAATCAAAGCAATAACATGAATACTTACCTGAAGAATCGATCAAGGCAAAGGAACAAGCGATCCATCACGAACAATCAAAGGTTCTAAGAGGGTTTTGATAATGTTTAAGAATTTAGGTTTTAGATTAGAAAGCGTAAAATGAATTATGAACTAAATCTCTCCCCTTAAACCCTTAATTAATCGTGCGATCTAATCCGGAAAAACCGTTTTACTCAATCGAGTAACAAAGTCACTCAGTCGAGTAAACCTCATTCGGTCGAATGCGCAAGATCAGAACCAAACAAAAGACATCCACCAAAGTCACTCGGTCGAGTAAGCCCTACTCGGGCGAGTCCCCAACACTCTGTTATACGGAATATTACAAGTGCAATGAGAGCCATTTTACATTGTACTGTTTGAGGTGTTTGTGATGTTACTACTGCTATTTATTGTGTTGTGACATAGTTGTAATGACCTCGTCTTTGTGTTTTAATAACTGTTGTGATTTATTGGGGTATGGTGATTAGAGAGTTTGATAGGTAACGTATCTGAGCTTGCTCTAGGCTTGGATGAGATGCCGCGCGACGATGATCAAATAGCTTCCGCTGAGTCACTAGATGTTGAATTTTTAGACAGTCTGGTTTTGATTTCAGTTGTATTACATTTGATTTAATAATTTTTGTAATCACTTCAACTTTTCTTATAGTATAAATGTTTCTTTATTGTTTATGTGATATGTACTACCTTGGGTAACCGATATGGTAGTACTCCCATTTGCAAAGGTAGGCCTTGGTAACGCTTTTTGGTAGATAGGGTGTTACAAAGTGATATCAAAGCAACGATTTTGGAACCTAAAACCAATTAACAAATGAACGTAGGGTGTCTAATTAAAATGAACATGGGTAGAAGTTTTTTGGAGCTACCGCAAAGATTTGGGAGACGTCCCGAAATTGCACTATTTCCCTTGCAACTTCTAGTCGGTCACTACGGGTATGTGATAGGAGTATGCTTAAATGTTGTGTGTTTCATGTGCATGTCTCTGATGGGATTGTATATGGTAATGTTAAGTGAATTTATTGACATTAATGGCGTTTATGAATATTGAGACGGAAGATTTATAACGAGGAAAACGACATGTTTTTTGAGATGATGAGAACATGTAAATGGTTGTGGAGTATGATCTTTTATGTGATATAAAGTATGTTGAAGATTATTATAGTCAAGCATGCGACAATAGCTAGGAATGAGTCCTAAGTGTGTGGTTTGGGTAAGGATGGTATTATAATAACTTGGGATAGTAATATATGAAATAAGACGATTTTTATCATGAATGTTGGGTATTGTGTTTTGATTGAATTTTGGCATGGTTTTAACTCATTGAGGAGATCTTCTACGGGAGTTTTGGAATGAAATTATTTTCTTTGTTAGTGATGCGAGTCGTTATACACCAAAAATAAAAGCCTAAGTCTACTAACTAAAAAAGATAGCGGAAGTAGGGTCGATCTCCACAGGGAGGAAATTAACTAACTGTAATCTAAGTCTGTCACTCACAGTCTAGGGATTTTGATTCGGTTTTAAAGTAAACTAAATAAGATTTAAGGGAAGAGAAATAAAGGTAGAGGTTATCACGAAATAAATCAGATAAAGGAAAAATATGCTAGGATTCGGTCTACTGCAATATCGGCATCTACGGGTCAACTAAGTCAGTCAATCTATCAATGAGAAGGGCAATGGTTTTCTCCTCTCGGTCTCAAACCACCCTAGGGATTTTCCTAATTAACTCTCGCCCTCATAGGAGTCACCTATCAATTCTAAGCAAGCCTTTCCCTTCCAATCTCTCGATCCAGGTCGGGGTTAACTACCTAGCTAGTCTCCTGCTTGCACTCATTCGACTAACCTCAATTATATTGCTTAGATTGATTCTCATATTCAAGATTAACTAATATACTTTATCCTATCATGCCTTTATTACAATTTTCCTCATCCTAACAAATAAGGGAATTAGCTACTCATACTATTAATGATGCTAGCAATAAAGACGATTGAATATATGACATTAGACATGATATAATCGTAATTAACAGGCATAAAGAACAATAACGCAGCAATTAAGAAAGGTAAAACATTAATTAAGACTAGAACAAAGATTAAGAATAAAGGAGAGAAAAGAGTTTACAATCTTAACAAATCCGGCGTAAAGAACAAATCCCCCGTCGATAATAAACCCGAATGTAAACTTAAAGATTAAGAAAGTTCAGAAACTAATGGTGAATGATAAGTGTCTACTAAGTAGTCGATAATCCCTCATTAATGACGAACTAAGAGTCTTATATAATGCATAACACAACTTCTAACCTAATTAGTCTACGGACTTAAAGCTCGTGACAGATTTCACTCGATCGAGGGAAAATCCCCTTCGATCGAGGCCTTTATTCGAGGATATCAGTCGATCGAGGACTTCATCCTCTCGATCGACCAATTCTTTACAAGCTACCCCTCGATCGAGCAGATGACAGCTCGATCGAGGTCTTCTCTAGCAACAAATCCTCTCGATCGAGTAGAGAGTCACTCGATCGAGTCTTCTTCATTAGTACTCCCCTCGATCGACCAAAGATATGGTCGATCGAGGTCCTCTGGCCTAGCATATAGTGTTGGTCGTGGCTTTGGACTTTATTATGAGCGGTTTCACGCTTTCCCATGCAAGAGCTTCTGTTCCGTTCCTTCCATTCTCCTAAATGCATGCAAAGTGGGCTGTTTTGGCTCGGTTTCCGCTACTACGCAGCTTGTACCTAAAAAATGGTAATGAAAGTACAAAGTAGCCAAATAGGGGCATATAGTGACATAATATCCCCTAAATGACATAGAAATGCGTGCATAAATGGAATAAAAAGTCTATATAAAATACACGCATCAAACTTCCCCAAACCAAAGCTTTGCTTGTCCTCAAGCAAACTAAATGCAGATAAATGGAACTAAATGAACCTAGGGGAATGGAGTAAGTCTCAGAGCTAGCTACAAGTCAATGCTAAACCGTTTAATGCACTCATTCAATCGCTACAAAGCTTAATACGAAAGTGGACGAATTTATACAATCTTGGAAATAAATTAGACTTTCGACCCTACAAGACTCAACCAAATTCGGACTCTCACGGGTCACTCTTCTCTCAACAAGCAAATGGTAAGTAAATATGTATAAGAAAGAGAGAAGAAAAAATAGTCACTCACCTAGACTACGACCGACACAATATGCATCGCTAACTAATATGAAAGATGATTCAAGCACCGTACACACGCATAACCACCTTTCAAGGACTATCACGTGCCGAACATTTGCAAGAATATGGATATGTGAGGCTAAATGGTAAGAAGGGGCAAAACAATTAATGGAAATGTGAGGGTAAATAGCCAAGCTAGTTCCTAACAAGACCGTAATAGAACTCGTTCCATTCTTCCAACTATCAAAAACTAAGCTCGATGCCTTAGCATATCTAGGCATAAACAACACAAATCCCATAAAACACCTCGACAAATAATAATAAGCATAGGAGGTGTAAATAACAAAAACTTCAGCCAATTATTTTTTCTCATTATATTTTTTTTCATTTTTCATTTTTCATTTTCTTTCATTTTTTTCTTTCTTGGCTGATCGAGGGAAAAACCCCTCGATCGAGTGAAATAAGTCACTCGATCGAGGTAACATACAGCAACATCTGCTCGATCAAGGTACTATTCATCACTTCTCTTCTTTTTCTCGCAAATACCCACTCCAATCAATGAAAACGAGTCAAAAACTGACACAACAGTAAAACAAACCTCGACTACTAAACTAGCTCGGCAAAGGTAGGCTCAGTTTAGAATGTAGTTAAGGGCAACATGTAGATATGGCTTTATGTGGAGTTAATGGGGGTAAAATGAGGAAAAGGGAGATGCAAATATTCTCAAAACACGTAATACCGACCACAATCCCAATGCGTGCAGGTAATAAGAAATCAAAGTTCATATACAAGCAAATGACACAAGATGTGGGGAGTAACTACTCTCATTCCTAGATGAACTGGTCATAAATGTCACCAGTTATAGGCTCTAAAACTCAGAATATATAAGTAGTTTGCCAAAATGTTGAGTCAAGTCTAATAGTCAAATTTAAATTCCAAGACGAAATTCAATAGTTCACTACTTCGATTTTACTAAGTAAGTCAAGAATGGTGCAAGGAATAGCATAAAATAGACTTGTACTGCAGTTTCATCACGAACAAGACTCCAATCCGACTCGAGTATATGCAAAAACAAACGTGATATTTTTGATTTTATCAAATTTTTTCTAATTAACATGAATTGTAAACGTGAATGCAATACAAGTGCAAATGCAGACGCAAAAGGATGCAAAACACCTCCCCAAACCAAAACAGACAATGTCCTAATTGGCTACAGCACAAAAGCATATAAGGGAAAGGGAAACACAACCTAATTCATGTTCCTAAGGGATGAAATATATACAAAGAATGGAAAAAAGAAACAGAAAAACTCACAAAACAACAGCTTCCCCAAACCAGCATCAAACTGGGGAGCTAACATCACCTCCTCCCAGCAGTCTCCTCCGTCTCCACCCTATACGTCGGGTCCCTCTCTTCCTCATGAGCTAGCCTCCTAGCTGCCAACTCCGCGCGCTCCCTCGTGGTCCTCGGTGCCGGCGTCTCGTCCTCTTCCTCTCCAGAAGAAGAGGAAGAAGAAGATGGTGAAGGATACCCACCCTCTGGGTATCTGTAGAGTAAGGGGTGAGGCCATCCATCTGGAATAGGACGTCCTCTGCGGATATGGTCCTCATAGATAGGGAACAAGGCCAAGGCATGATCCCGTCGCATCTGTGCTATATCCCTGCGCATATCAAGTAGCAAAGCATCACGACGCCCTTGGTCCATGACCTCAGATGCCTCAAACAGGGGAGGACAAACAAAATTACCCGGAAAAACCGACTCAGGAGGGGGAGTGGTGGTGGTGACAGGCGGAGACGTGACAGTGGTCGTCCCAGCCTGTTGAGAACCCGACGGCTCTCCAACATCCCTCTGTGGGGAAGCTCTCTTCCTCTTCTTAGCGGAAGAGGAAGGTGTAGTAGTGAAAGGTAGATGGTAAACAGGGGGAGGGGGTTTCACCCCTCTCACAGTAGTGAGAGGTGAAAGAGAAGGTAATGTAGGGCAAGGTAAGACAACGGATGTGGAACCACATATCTTCCTCATCCGACGCCCAGAGCCCGTGATCCAAGCAAACCCGACTATGACAGGTATATCTATGTCGACGCCAGGTCCTAAGCGCAAATGAGTCCTAGGGAAGTCTGAATAAAGGTGGCGGCCAATCCTACTGACCAGACCGCCACAGACTACGGCGCTAGACACCCTAGACTCTAGGTTCTTCCAGTGAAGAGCCACTAAGTAAGCTATGTTCAGGACAAATGGGGTACCGCTATCAACGTTCAGGTACCCCGCTAAAATGGCTAACTCAGTGTTGTTGATGTTGTTGGGTTCTGGTCTAGCGAAAATCGACTCGCCTAAGAGTCGCAGAAAATAGCGCACCGAGGGGTGGTGAACGTGGGCCACCTTACAAGTGTCGTAAGGTGTGTGAGAAAGGGCGGTCCAAACCGGGGTCAACAGCTTCCTAGGAGCTGCCAAAAGACCGTCACTCGATAGACCCAAAACCTCCCCAAACCTGGCTAAAGTCCATGAATGCGACTCATTAGAGAGTCGGAAATGAATGCAAGCGCTAGACGGTGAGGTAGCATACATATCGGCCTGAAAAGTATAGGAACTGAAAAACTCAAGCGTAGGTACTCGATATGTATACTCCCTCATCGAGGCCAAACCCGACATCCCCGTCCCGTTAAGTAATAGGCAAACATCAGTAAATAAACCTATCTCCTCTAGGTCGGAATGGTGCAGAAAAGGGCTCAAATGGATAGGGGAGTCAAGTAAACAAGATAACCGTTCCCGGTGAATGCTAGAAATGAATTGTACCTCCCTAATATGTGGTAGTGGCCCAAGAGACTCCACGCTAGAAGGCTAACTAGCAGCCTTGAGAGCCTTCTGTGGTACCAATCCTCGAGTAGTAGCTAGCTTATGCGCGGCTAGCTGGCCGAATATCTACGCCTTCTTGCTAGGAGTGAGTGATGAGCTAGAAGGCGGAGCGACCTCAGTAGTGGTCGCTGGATCAACGGCTTCAGTAGTGACCGTGACAGCAGTCGGAGTCTCAGTATGCTCCGTGGAGACCGTCTCAGCAGCAGTCTCGGTAGTGGTGATAGTAGTATCGGTCACAGGTGTAGTCACGGTAGTGTCCGTCTCAAAAGTCGTTACAGTAGCAACGACCTCAGTAGCAGTAAAAGCAGTAGCGGTTTGAACAGTAGCGGTCTCAACAGTAGCGGAAATCGCTTCTGTCGTCATCTCAGTGACAACCACGGGAACCACGGACAGACTAGGGACTGAACTCGACTCCATAACTACAAAGAAATCAACAAGCAACAATTAATAACATCTAATTCACTAGATTAATCCTATAATTAAATTCTAACCCTAATTGAATCGAAACAAGGGAAGGGATTACGAATTAACTAGTAGAATAGTAAAGAGATACTTACTTGTTGATGATTACCCCCAAAAAAAATAGCAATTAATCGATCAAATTCGAACAATCGAATTAACAAACCCCAAATTCACGAAATCTTCAAATAAATCGAAATTAAAGGTGAAAAAGAAAGGGCTTTTCGATCAATTGCAATAGTAAAGTACTAGGGTATATGTAATTGGTAATTAATTTGGATATTAACACGAATTGCAGGTAAGATTATGCAGAAAAAATTGAAGGTTGAAGAACAAAGGGGAATTGGGATCGAACAATTTGAAAGGGGATCGAAGACTTCTCTTATATAGATAAGTTAGTTTGGTCGATCGAGTAGAAATTCTACTCGATCGAGAACTTATTCAGGCAGGACCGATCGATCGAGTAGTTCTGATTTACTCGATCGAGGACTTTCGTTTGGTGATCCTCAGTTTACTCGATCGTTTTGAATTCCCCTCGATCGATTTGCATTCCACTCGATCGGGGTCTTTTTCTTCCCCAAGTCTCTCGATCGAGTAACAATTTACTCGATTGAATGGTTTTCCTATTTGCACAGCCTTCGACTTTTAGCAATTGATTTCCGCTTCTTTTTCCTGCAAAAACGATACCAAAAAAAAAATACCAAAAAATGTCTAACAGGAAAAGTAAATTGTTTATCGAAACTATGGATTATAACGTAACGTCTAATCTAAGTAAATAGTCTAATAGTCTAATTGTCTAGCGAAAACGCAATAGATTGTTATTTACAAATTGCACGGGGTTGCAAACCCGGCTTATAACCAAATAGTTTTGTGACAAGGCCACCGTCAGGCCTTTGATTTTCGGAATTACCCTCAGCTGCGGTAATTTCCGACTTCTTTTTCCACACATACGATCTTTTCTTGGAGTCTAGCTCCACTTCCGAATCACTCGAATATGTGCGAACTCCTTTGTCCTTCTTGGACTTCGTCTTGATACCATCACGCGAACATGGCTCTCCCTTCTTCAGCTCCAATGCTGCCGATCTATTATCTGTAAGACAACACACAATAGCGCGTTCCTCCAATTCGCTCCCAATTTGGGGCAGAGGTGTTACGGTAGCAATAGGAATATCAGAAACAGGAGCTATAGGCTCGATAGGAACCGAAGCTTTGTCATGCATAAACAAATCAGGTGTGAAGTCAGCTAAGGGAAGCGCGTGACATGGTGAAACAAGCATGGGACCTTTACTAGCACGAGACTGAGTGAAAACTAGGTTCTCCCCACCTATCTGAAAAGTTAATGTCCGTAACCCGACATCAATAACTGCTTGCGCAGTATGCAAGAACGGTCTTCCCAAAATGATGGGAGTGTGAGAATCCTCAGGTATGTCCCATACTATGAAGTCGACCGGGATAAAGAATCTCCCTATTTGCAAAGGTAAATCCTCTATGACTCCTAAAGGTCGGGACAAGGTCCTATCTGCCATTTGCACCGTCATGTTGGTACACTGAAGCTTGGTGAAGCCTAACCGTTTGGCTAAAGACAAAGGTAAGACGCTAACACTAGCTCCTAGGTCACATAACGCATTATCTATAAGATAGGTACCTATATGACACGGTATGGAAAAGCTACCTGGGTCGGACAGTTTAGGTGGGCATTTGTTCTGGGGGAACGCGGAGCATTCCTCAGTCGAAGCTACAGTCTCTACAGTATCGACTGACCTCTTACGTAAAAGAATTTCACGCATAAATTTCAAGTAAGAGGGTACCTTTAATAAGAGGTCTGCAAATGGAACATTCACCTTAAGATCGCGTACAATGTCAGCGAACCGAACAAATTCCTTCTCGACCTTAGCCTTCTTCAACCGACCGGGAAACGGAACTGGAACGTAAGGTGATCCACGTTGCGTATCATTGACAATCGCGTTGTTAATCATCCGCTTGCTTAACCCCTTCGATCGAGCTTCTCGCTCATTAGGACCCATCGATCGAGTATCGATGTCACTCGCTCGATCATTCTTGGAACTCAAACTGCTCGATCGAACAGCATCATCAGTCAAAGTACTCGATCGATCAACTGAACCTTCTCGATCGAGCTTCTGTCTTTCTGATTCACTCGATCGAGGAACAGCAACCTCTCGATCGAGTGAATTTCCCTTCAAATCATTCGATCGACTAGAATAAACTCCTCGATCGATCACAATATCAGCATCAGCCTTCAAAACATTGGAATGCGCACCAGAGATATCAGCAACAGTACCAGCAGGACTGTCATAAGCGAGACCGCTTCGCAGAGTGATCATGTTCAGTGTCTCCTTGTTCTTATCGGTCTGGGACGGTAACTGGCCAGGTTGCCTAATCGATTTAGCTCCCGCCAACTGAGCAATCTGCGACTCCAAGAGTTTAATGGTAGCATTCGTTGCTTGATCAGACTTGCTCAATTGGGTAGCTAAAGCTTGTATCATCGACTTTAGCTCTCCAACTTCTGAAATTCCTCCAGATGAGGAACTAGCTTGTTATGAAGACTGGAATTTTTGGAATCCTTGCTTATGCGGCGGTTGACAAGTCGGCTGCTGTGGTGGAGTATGTGGGAAATATCGGTATACTTCTCTTTAAAATATTCGGATTATAATGAAATTATAACTATATGAATTTCTAGTCATAAATGAAATTGCATAATATAAACATGAGATTAAGAAATAACCTTCGGTCCTAGAAAAGGCCTAAGAACAAATACCAAAGTAGGTATTCTCCTAATCGTAACACCCAAGATGGTTCAAGAAATGCCTTTGTCGTGCTAGAACGAATACCCAAAATTACTTCTAATTTTGTGTGTATATTGATGATGAATATGAAGATGAATTAGAGAGATCAAAATCAGAATTTTTCTCCTCCTTTTTCTTTTGTGTGCCGTCACAATTAGAGTAGTAATTAGGGTTTTTTTCTCCTCTTAATACTCCCTCCTTGTGCCGTGTGAAAAGAGAGAAAAGAAAGGGAAACCTAGTTTCCTTATTTAACTCAACCTCTAATTGGTAGTTGGCATCTCTTTTATTATGTACATAATATAATATGTATTAATTATTACTAGTAATGGACCGTTACATAAACCGAGTAATGCCGGACCAATACACTATAATAATATCGTGTAATACATATCCGCCAACTTAAATATAACAGTTTATATTTAGTTTAGACCAACATTATATACATTGATTAAATATAACATTTTATATTCAATTGCCAGCTAACATTATTTAATCGTTATTAAATAATCGTATCATCATCACATTGACTAACCTTTTAGTCAAACACATCGTCTAACCTTTTAGTCATTTAATAAGGCATCAATATGATTATTTTCTCAAATAATCACATCTCTCAAACACATCCTTTAGGTGTGACTTTTAGGGATCAGTTGATCACCGCCATCTGTATGACAATAACGTCAAACTTATCTAGCAAACCAACCGTTATCGATAAACGTTAATCAACTGATTATAATACAAAGTATACCCTGTGAACCTTAGCTGTTATCACAGTAACTGTGGAGGACACTAGCTCTAACAATCTCCCACTTGTCCTTATAAAGTTACAAGTGTATGTGCGATAACCGATTCTCATATCCTTAAATTTCTCCCACTCAATGTAAAACAATTGGCAAAGTCCGCATTCACAAAGGTCGTATTTTACAAGTGATCATTATCAAGAGTGGTTTTCCCGACTAGAGAGTAACTCAACTGATAAACGAATCATTATTTGAGCATGGCCCTGCATTTCAGTTACTACTCCTCGAGTGGCCCTGAGAAATAACAAAACCTGATAAAGGGTTGGATATTTTCCTCAACTCGAATCCTGCAGATGTAAGCACAGTATGAAATGACCCAGTAAAAATATGCTTGGCCTCCTGTTACGGTCGACCGTGAGAAAGAAATCAAAGTCACCCAAAAACTGTCTTAATCTCAAGAGACAGTCGATAGTCAAAAGAATCGACTCTAGGAACACTATGGACGTCCAATCCACGTCCAATCCACGACTCTAGGAACAGTTTGACTTATGGCTCGTCGAACTCACCATCAATCGACTTAACAATATAATAGCCAGAGTTATCAGCTCATGTAGGCGATTACGGACCAAAACACATATAATGTTATTCAGTTCACTTTGTGGTGTTCAATGTTGTCCATACAATCCACATGAAAAACAAAATATGAAAACAATACGATGAAGTTATTATTAGTATATGAAAAAGATGTATCTAATTCATACAAACAATTAATACAACTCAGGAACACGTTTAATTCCCATGGAAGTAACGTGTCCTACATGCTTATCATGTCTTAACGGTTTAGTGAGAGGATCTGCTGTGTTATCATCCGTAGCAATCTTGTCTATCACTATCTCCTTTTGCTCCACGTAATCTCTGAACATGTGAGCCTTCCGAAGTACATGTCTAGATTTGTTGCTAGACTTAGGCTCCTTACGCTGGAAGATGGCACCTCTATTATCACAATAGATGGTGATTGGGTCATTCGAACTAGGAACTATGACAAGTCCTTGTAAGAATTGACGCATCCATATAGCTTCCTTTGCAGCCTCTGAAGCGACATAGTACTCGGACTCAGTCGTAGAATCTGCTATAGCACTCTGCTTGGAGCTTTTCCAGCTGACCGCAGCGCCATTAAGAGTAAATACGAATCCAGACTGAGATTTCGAGTCATCCCGATCCGTTTGGAAGCTAGCATCTGCGTAACCGGTTGCGCAAAGCTCAGTATCTCCACCATAAGTCAATACCCAATCCTTAGTCCTCCGTAGGTACTTAAGGATATTTTTAACAGCCATCCAGTGTGTTTCACCTGGATTGCCTTGGTACCGACTGGTCATACTCAAAGCATATGCCACGTTTGGACGTGTGCATATCATGGCATACATGATCGATCCTATAGCTGAAGCATAAGGAATTCGAGTCATGCGCTCGACCTCTTCAGATGTCTTGGGTGCCTGAGCTTTACTCAAATGCATCCCAGACGTCATTGGAAGATACCCCTTCTTGGAGTTGGTCATGCTGAACCTTTCAAGAATCTTATCTATATAAGACTCCTGACTGAGTGATAACATCCGTCGTGATCTATCTCTATAGATACGGATTCCCAATATGCGCTGTGCCTCGCCCAAGTCTTTCATCTGGAAATGGTTCTTTAACCATACCTTAACTGAAGATAAGAGAGGAATATCATTCCTTATCAAGAGTATGTCATCGACATACAATATCAAGAAAACGATTTTACTCCCACTCGAATGGACATATAAGCATGGTTCCTCAACCGATCGAGTGAAACCGTTTGCTTTTATGACTTGGTCGAAACGATGATTCCAACTCCGAGAAGCTTGCTTAAGTCCATAAATGGAACGCTTAAGCTTGCACACTTTCTTAGGAGTTTTATGGTCAATGAAACCTTCGGGTTGTACCATGTACAACTCCTCCTCCAAATAACCGTTTAAGAAGGCGGTTTTCACGTCCATCTGCCAAATTTCATAGTCATGAAAAGCGGCAATCGCTAAGATTATCCGAACGGAACGCAGCATGACTACGGGTGCAAAAATTTCATCATAATGCAATCCTTGGACTTGAGTGAAACCTTTTGCCACTAGTCGTGCCTTGTAGGTGTCTGGTTGTCCCCCTACGGAATGCTTTATCTTGTAAAGCCATTTGCACTGAAGAGGCCGAGCCTTATCAGGCAAATCAACCAGATCCCATGCGTCATTCTCATACATAGAGTCCATCTCGGATTGCATGGCCTCAAGCCATAACTTTGAGTCGGAACAGGTCATGGCTCCTTTATAGGTAGCGGGTTTGTTACTCCCTAGGAGCAAAACATCATCTCTATCGTTCTCCTCGACCATACCAATGTATCTGTCTGGAGGTATGGAGACTCTACCCAACCTTCTAGGTTCCTCAGGAATATTAACCGCAGCAGAAGATGAAGGAACATCTTCCATCATCGGTTGCTCAGTTGTTGGTTCTTGAATCTCCGACAAATCGAAGGTTCTATCACTCGTCTTGTTCTCGAGAAATTCTTTCTCGAGAAACTTCGCACTAGCCGCAACAAAAACACGTTGTTTGGTAGGCGAATAAAAGTAATGACCAAACATTCCTTTTGGATAATCAATAAAGTATGTCTTGACGGATCGCGGGCCGAGCTTATCCTCGTGTCTCCACTTGACATAAGCCTCGCAGCCCCAAACCCGAATAAAGGACAAGTTAGGGACTGTTCCCTTCAACATTTCAAATGGAGTCTTGTCAACAGCTTTAGACGGACTTCGGTTAAGTATAAGAGCAGCTGACAAAAGAGCATAGCCAAACAATGAATCAGGCACTACCGTGTGGCTCATCATGGATCGAACCATATCAAGTAATGTTCGATTTCTCCGTTCGGACACACCATTTAATTGAGGTGTTCCAGGTGGAGTTAACTGTAGTACTACACCACAGTTTTTAAGGTGTTGATCAAACTCATTCGAAAGATATTCGCCACCACGATCTGAACGTAGTGCTTTAATCTTTCTACCCAGCTGGTTTTCAACCTTATTCTGGTATTCCTTGAACTTATCAAAGGACTCACTTTTGTGCTTCATTAAGTAGACATATCCATATCTACTCAAATCGTCCGTGAAAGTGATAAAATATCTATAGCCATCTCTAGCGTTGATTGACATAGGTCCACACACATCAGTATGTATGAGTCCTAATAGGTCAGCAGTGCGCATTCCAACACCTTTGAAGGAAATTCGAGTCATTTTGCCTATGAGACATGATTCACACGTGCCAAATGATGCATAGTCAAATGGGGAGATAGTCCCATTGTCAATAAGCTTCTTCACGCGTTTTTCATTTATGTGTCCCATACGGCAATGCCATAGATAGGTTTGATCTTTGTCACCAACTTTTACCTTTTTATTACTCACATGCAATACATCTATGGTTTGATCTAAAACATAAATCCCATTCATGGAAACTGCTTTACCATAAATCATTTCGTTAAAGGAGAAAATACAGCTATTATCCTTTATTACAAATGAGAAACCGTTTTTATCGAGAACGGAAACAGAAATAATGTTTTTAGATAAACTGGGTACATAGTAACAAATATTTAAAAATAACTCAAATCCACTTGGGAGTTGGATTACATATGTTCCCACTGAAACGGCAGCTACTCTTGCTCCATTCCACACTCGCAGGTCCACATCACCCTTTTCGAGAGTTTTGATGTTTCTTAGGCCCTGCAAATGATTACACAGATGAGAACCACGACCAGTATCAAGTACCCAAGTTCCGAAACTTGCATGGTTAATCTCAATCATATGAATAAAAGAAGACAGACCAACAGGAGTGACGCGGCCTTCTTTTACGTCTTCTGCATACACGGGACAGTTCCGCCTCCAATGCCCAGTCTTGTGGCAATGGTGGCACTCCATGTTTTCTTTGCTCTTTGTCTTGCCTTGTGAGCTACTGCTAGTCTCACCAGGCCCACTCTTGCCCTTTCTTGGCTTCTTGAACTTCGGCTTCCCTACAGCTAGGTCGGCCTGAGCCTTGCCCTTACCCTTACCCTTGTTTGCAATCATGAGAACGTCCTGCTTCAGGCTCCCACTCAATTTCAGATCCTTCTCAGTCTGTATGAGAAATGAGTGTAGCTGATGAGGATTTCTCTTCAAATCATTCATATAGTAATTTGCCCTGAATTGGGCAAAACCATCATGAAGTGAATGAAGCATGCGGTCAATGACCACGCTCTCTTTGATTTTGCAATCAAGTGCCTCCAGTTTTTCGAGATTCTCGATCATATCGAGAATGTGTGGGCTAACCGGTTGGCCCTTCTGGAGTTCGCTTCAAAGAAGCGAGTGGTAAGCTCATACATAACGATCTGCGGTGCTTTTGAGAACTCGTTAGTGAGCGTGGTGAAAATCTTGTTTGCACCTTGGGCAATGAATCGTCTTTGCAAATTGGATTCCATTGAAAAGATGAGTACGTTCTTTATCACACCCGCCTCCATTACGAAATCACTATAAGCAAGTGATTCTATTGCTCCTACATTGGGGCCTGGGTTAGGCGGTAGTGGCTCAGTCAAGTACTTGAGCTTACCGTCAGCTATGGCAGCATTCCGTAATGAAGCCTCCCAGTCCGCAAAGTTGGACTCGTTATTCTTCAGTCGCGTGTACTGATTCATGTTGTCCATGAACATCTTAAGCCAGGATTCACGTGCGAGCGTGGCACTTGGCATAGGGGCATCAGCATGTCCAGCCATTTGTTATAACAGTTTTATCGATATAAATGAATGCTACACTGCGAAAAGGAGATAAAACATAATAAGCATTTTCATCGTTTTAATTAAGTCGAATGCAAAACCGATTAATGCGAAGACTCTTGCATTTATACAATTGACCTCCCTCAAGTATTATATAAATGATCCCAAGACTCAATTTCTGTAAATTGATAAGCCAACTTCTTGGCTAATTCTACTTTTAGAATTCCTGGTCGATAAATTTCTGTAAATTCTATCTTTATTCCATCATAATCACGAGATATTACTCGGACTATAATGTTGAGGTAAAATAGGTCAACACATAATACTTACCCAAAGTAGAAGGGGTCATATAAAGAGTAAGGTCTTATATGCCTACCGACGAAGAAGGGATTCATAGCAGTTTTCCCTATAAAGACTAATCTCAATTTTAGGTTTTAGAGGAAGGTCCATCGGCTTTAATTTTATTCATTTAAGTGAACGAATGATCTAGCATTTAGAGAATGAATAATTTAAGATGATAGCTTTTAGAATTTTGAGTGACATCTGGATGTCCATGATAATTAACATACAATCTATATGAGTCAATTTTCATGCAATTAAGAAGTAGGTGGTTCGGTTTAGGCGGAATATGATGCACTAACTATCATGCAAAAGAAAAACAATAAGAACGGAAAAATGAAAAACAAAGTACAAAGTCCTAGTGTGGCCTATCCTATCAAAATAGAACAAAAATACACTTTGGAATCCATCCTTATGGACCCTAGAAGTTTGACTTGATGTTCCATCTTGGTCCATGTAGTGGGAGTGAGCTATCCAATCTCCATCTTTGGTCTTCTCAAAAATACAATTTTTTAAAAATTACAAAATATAAACCTATTTACATTCTAATTTAAAAATTATAATTAAAGATTACAAAGGGGAGATTCGAGATCTCAAAGTACATGAAAGACCATGTTACCATCATTACGATAACACAATCTACTAAGGCCACACTAAGCAATACAAATTACAACCTCTTGTAAAAATACCAAAATAATCCATTCATCCATTCATCCATTCATTTATTCATTCAACAAAATAAAATGCATCAACAAAATAAATTAAACATTCAAGACATAAATCATTAATTATGATGATTAATTTATCCAAACCACCTTTAAAATGTTCAAAATTATGTGACAATTCCTTAATTGCACACAACAATTTTAATCAACCATAATCCAATTTAATTCATATTATCGGGTATAACATAAATTAAATTCAACATTATTTTAAACCTTTTTAAAATAATAGGGTATCTATCACAACAACAAAACAACATACATTATCTTTATAATGCAATAAACAAAACAAAAATAAATTTTAAATTTTAAATTTTTTTTTCACTATTCACGGATGAACAGTACCCGTGAACAGTAGCAGGCTAATTTTTTTTTTTTTTTTCGGTTTTAATAAAAACTAAACAAACACAAATTAATCTTTTTAATTTGATCATGCTAATAAAACTAGATCGGTACAAACATTCAACATCTAATCATTATTAAACATTGATACAAACTAGATGATTCAAATTAACCTTTTAAAATGAATATCTAAATCATAATTAATCGATTATCAAAATACTCAACTAATCATAATTGATTTGTATATTCATATCGAAAAATTTAGCACAATGAATGTTCTTTAACATCCAAAACAAATTCCTTTTACATTTCAATTTAATCCTCATTAAATCAAAATATCAACAAATTCATTATATTATTATCTTAACATATTAAAACAACAACATATATGAATCAATAAGGAAAAACAAGGCAAAAAAAAAAATTTCTTCACGGCTGAACAGTGCCATGAACAGTACCAAATTTTTTTGTCCTGGCCGTGAACAGTACCCTGAACAGTACCAAAAAAAACAAACCCTAATTTTTTTTTCTTCTTTCAGCCGAAACAAAAAAAACAAAAAAAAAAAAACAAAAATTTCTTATCTTATATTTCATCAAATATGAAAACATATAAAATAATTTCATAGCCAAATGCTCTGATACCACTTGTGGGAAATATCGGTATACCTCCCTTTAGATTTTTTGGATTATAATGAAATTATAACTATATGAATTTGATCAGGCCTGTCGCAAGCCCGATGCAAAGATAAATTACCCAGACTACGCTAATAACAAATTAATGTAATTAGGGAAGTAGGGGTCGATCCTCAGGGAGATGGTATTTCCTATGGATTGTGAATCGTCTCACTATTGAGTTTTATCTAACAATTTTATGGGTTTTGAGGTTTTGAATTCTAAACTAATAAAGAACATAAATAAGAGCAAAATAAGAGAAAACTAAAATGAAAACAATAAAGCAAATGATGATTTAACAATAATGAGAAGCATCTAGGGAAATAGGTTCACACATGTAGATTGACTTATTGATGAAATTGGATTTAGGATATGCAAATAATTCATTGCGCTTTCGTAAGAATGGTGTGTTCATTACAATCATAGATCAGATGGTCTAGCAGGCTTTTTATGCGATTTACTAGGTCTTAATCCACTATGTCATGCTTTGTCTATTCAAATCTCGTATATCTACTTTGGAAAAGAATTCCATACTAGTCAATGATTGTGATCAAGAATCGTCAACTATCGTTAAAGTCCAAACATGCATAGACACAATGTTTTAAAAGCACAATTTCTTTTATCCAATTATCATCTTTTAATCAATCTAACATGGCTACCCTACACCCTAGAAAGGTGACTACTCACTCATGATTATGTTTATGTCTACGATGATATTAAAAATGAAAGTTAAGATAGGCATATTTAGTTGATTTTAACAATAATTTAGACTCTCTATGTGGTGATAATAACGACACTATATGACAATCTGATAAATGAAACTATGATTATAACAACATAAAAACGAATCTAAGTGATATGGATAGAGAATAACAATCAAATGGAAAACAATAAAGAACAATAAACAAAGGATAAATTAGGAATACCTAGATGACGATCAACAATGAAAGCGATAACGACAATAGAAATCCTTTGCATAGAAATACCGTACCTTGAATTACAACTCTTGTACCCAACAAAGTAGACTACAAAGATTGAAATTCTTATTGAACTAAACTAACGTTTTGATATGAAATGGACAGAAATAAACTAAGAACAAAAGATAAAAGTAGAAGATAATCTAAACTAGAAAGACTAAAGCTAAAAAGAAAACTAGTAAGACGATTGTATGAGATATAAGATTAGATTGTGTGAGAGATAGATGATATGATATGAAGGGCTAGAGCATCTATTTATAGTATTAGGGTTTCGTGGAGAAGAGGTCGGGAATTAAACACATAGGACAAAAATAGGAAGAAGAAGCCGTCATGCTCGAATCAGCACACTTACCCGATCGGGTACACACTTACCCGATCGGGTATGTGGTCTTCTGGAAGCTCTTGACTAACGTTTCATCTTCCTTTGCTTTGACTTGACTTCCAAAATCCCCCTTGACATCTAGAGTCGGGTTTGTTGATAGGGTTTGATGTAAAGTGATGATTTCTTCTGCCCAATTGATTGATCTTCCGATAACTACGAAACCGTCTTTGCTTCTTCTCTCTCTTAAGTTAGTGAACCTTCTTGAAATGCCTTACACATGGTCAGGCTTTCTTCTTCAAATCGTCGGGTTCTAGGCAAATGCTCGGGAATATAGAAAAAGGGCTTAGAAACGTCACTTTTCCTACAAAACAGGTTAGAACACAGGAATTCGTCTAGAAGACGATATTAGCTCATAAAATGGCTTAACAAAGCACAACTGACATACAAAACCGAGATAAACTGGGGGTTAAAATCATACAAATATTCACTTATCAAACTCCCCAAGCTAAACCTTTGCTTGTCCTCAAGCAAACATAACAAACAATACGAGAACAAGATTGCAAGCATTGGCTACTATACCATCAAGAAACAAATCTCAACGTAAGACTTTGAAAACATAATGAATCATAACCCAAAAGCAACGTGGGCAAGAATGATACATAAATATGACTGAGATTTACATAACGGCGTAGCGCAAAGAATTTCACTACAGAATTTCAGCTATTGCATGATCTTTTGACAAATGGACTCTCACGGCACACTCGAACACTGAATGTATGTAAAAGGTGATTTCTTTATGTGTAAATGTTTTTGAGACACTCACCTGTCTACGACTTATGAAAATGTGTCCGCAGTCTAATATGGTAAACAATTCAAAACACAAGTCAAAGATCATAATGCACATAGAAAAGAAGCCGAAAAATAAGAAGAAGGCTTTGGGAAATGGGTGAAAGGTGGACAAATAGTTATGGTCATGTGAAGGTTAGAATGAGCTAGCAACTGACCAATGATAAATGAATACTCAATACAAGCTTTCGATTAATTCCCAAAAAACGAACGATGAAGCCAGAAGTAACAATTTGGCTTATTACACACGAAACACAAGGGTAAACTCCTTCCATTGATTTTGACATTTTTAGGAGATACTCACAACTTCTTCTTTTATTTCTTTTCTTTTCTTTTTTGTTTCGATTTTTTCATCATTTTTTTTCTTTTCTTTTCTTTTGATCATAACTTCACTTCCTGAGCTTTTCGTTCTTCCAAATTCACTTTAACAGATAAGAATATCTTCTCAAAAGAGCACCCATACACCATAGTCTAGCTACTAGCTCAAAAGGTAGGTTGTTTTTATTTGTAGCTATTATTTTGTGAAATAATTGTATGAAGGGGCTAATTTTGAGGGGTAATTCAAAGTGAAAAAGGCTTCAAATCTTAGTGAATCATGAATGCAATGCTTATAGAAATGAAATGAGAACCATACTTATGCGTTTTGACATAAGACACATCACAAGGAGAACTACACACACCTAGATGAGACTGGGTATGGATGTACCAGTCTAAGTAGGTTCTACCTTACAATATATGTAGTTTGCCAAATGTCAAGATCAAGCGTACTTATCTATAGATTCATTCCATGTCTACTGTGTACAAGACTTCCCCATGTATGCAAAATTCAATGAATATTGAATCATTATCTTTTGAAAGCTCTAAGTTTGGGAAATGTAACATGATAGTATAGTAAACAAGCAAGCATGAAAAGCATTCAATTGTGTTCAAAATTTAAAAATCTTCTCTCTAAAATCTTCTCTATCTTATTCAAAATTTGAAAAATATAACTAAAATGCAAAAAGGGAAAAATGCGGAAAAATGCAATCCCTCCCCCAAGCTAAACATCACATTGTCCTCAATGTGAGCAAGAAAGCTAAATATGCAATGAGATGCTTAATCGGAAGAAAGGAAAAATGAAAGAAGAATGAAGTGTACTAGCCAGTGCGGACTCCCCCAAGCTAGCCTTTTGGACATGACAAGGAAGGTCGTTAGAGATTCTTCAAAAACTCTTTCATCTTCAAACAAATCTAACAAAACAACGTAAAAGGGAAAAACAAAAATAAAAATGCAAAAAGGGAAATTACGGGTTGCCTCCCGAGAAGCGCTTGTTTAACGTCTTGCTCGACGAATTTTTCTATGAAATCATTGGGTTGGGGATGGACGCTCCGTATAGACAATATCTAAACATCCGATGATAGAATTGCAATAGTAGAGTTTCAGTCTGTGTCCATTAACTTTGAATTTCTCACCATTGCTAGTCATTAGTTCCACATAGCCGTACTTGCTCACATATGTGACAGTGAATGGTCCAGACCATCGGGATCGAAGTTTTCCCGGAAAAATTTTCAGACGGGAGTTGAAAAGAAGTACTTGGTCACCGACATTAAATTCTTTCTTAATTATCCTCTTGTCGTGCCAACGCTTCGTTTTTTCCTTGTAGATCCTAGAATTCTCATAAGCTTGCAAACGAAATTCCTCTAGCTCGTTGACTTGCAAAAGTCTTCTATCAGCGCTAAGCTTAGTATCTAAGTTGAGTTCTTTGATAGCCCAGTAAGCTTTATACTCTAACTCGACAGGAAGATGACAGGCCTTTCCATAAACCAATCGATAAGGAGATGTTCCAATCGGGGTTTTGAAAGCTGTGCGATAAGCCCACAAGGTGTCATCGAGCTTATTACTCCAATCAGTTCTAGATCTTGTGACTACTTTCTGAAGAATTGTTTTCAACTCTCTGTTTGAGACTTCTACTTGACCGCTGGTCGTAGGGTGGTAGGCTAATCCTCGTCTGTGATACACACCATACTTGGCAAGCAGAGTGTCTAACTGCTTTTCTCCAAAATGAGTTCCTCGATCACTAATGAAGGGCAGAGGATAGTGATCTTTTCGAGTTGATTGATTCAACTTTCTGTAGTCAATGCACATACGCCATCCCGTCACAATTCTTGTGGGGATGAGCTCATTCCTTTCATTCTTGACTACTGTTGTTCCTCCTTTCTTGGGAACAACTTGGACAGGGCTAACCCATTTTGAGTCAGAAAATGCATAGATTATGCCAGCATCTAGTAATTTCATAACTTCAGCTTTAACTACTTCTTGCATGTTGGGATTAAGACGACATTGACCTTGAAACCAAGGTCTTTGGCCTTCTTCTAAGTTGATTCTATGCATGCAAAAGTCGGGGCTTATGCCTGTGAGATCTTCAAGTTTATAACCTATTGCCTTTTTATGTTTTCTTAAGATAGTCAATAGCGAGTTTAACTGATTTTCATCTAGGAGAGCACTCACTATGACTGGGTAATATTCAGACTCATCTAAAAAACATATTTTAGATTTGAGGGAAGAGGTTTAAGTTCAGGTTTATGTACTTCTGCCTTGGTAGGAGCATCAATTAAGCTTATAAACTCCTCAATTTCTTCAGACGGTAACTCTTTACCAGTCAGGTCCCTTTCCAGCTCACTGATCTCAAAATTGTCGTTCTCAGAGATATCCTCTAACAATAAAATTGCTTCTAAAGGATCCTCAATTATTGATGGATACAGAGATTCATCAATGATTGAGTCGACAATGTCAAGGAAACAGCAAGGCTCTTCAAGCATAGGGCTCTTCATTGCACTTTTTAAGTTGTAGGTGACTTTATCATCACCTACTTCTAATGTCAATTTTCCATTCTTGACATCGATTACTGCTCCCGCAGTGTGTAGAAATGGTCTTCCTTATATGATAGGGATTTGCGAATCTTCAGCCATATCTAATACTATGAAATCGACTGGAATAAAAAATCTTCCTACTCTAACAGGTACATCTTCTAAAACTCCCATAGGTTGTTTTAGAGAACGATCTGCCATTTGCAGGGTGATACTTGTGCATTTCAGAACTCCCATATTCAATTTTTCGCAAATGGAATAGGGCATAACGCTTACACTAGCACCTAGATCGCATAAAGCTTTATCAATAGTGTAGGTGCCTATAGTGCAAGGTATAGAGAAACTACCAGGATCCTTTAACTTAGTGATAAGCGATATTTATGTCATTATAAATCCGATATCAAACAATAATTTATAGGTCCAAACTAAAACTAACTAGGGCAGCTAGTGTTAAGTCTGGGTCGATCACATGGAGGCGGTCGATCTAATCAAATCTAGGGTCAAGTTCAGTTCTGCCAAGTAACAGGTTTTAATAGTTTGAGAGGTTGAGAAAGAGGGATAACAAACAAAAGCAATAATCAAAATGCAATATAAAGGGTACGAAAATCAGATGAAGGAAAAAACTAGGGCAGAAACGGGATCACTATGTATCAACGGGATAGGTCAGCCAAGGTCTAAACAGCCTAAAGGGTCAGAAAGTTGCTTGTCCGGCCTCCTAACCACCCCTAGCGACTCTGATAACTGGTCCGGTCTCACAGAAATCACTATCCTATGTGTCCACCGATCGGTGAAGGGCTTCCCACGATCGGTGTCAGGTCTATTTTCCCAATCACTTGGCCAGTCTCAGGGGAAATACACTAAACAAATGATAACCTAGCGTCCTAGGTCAGTCAAACGACAATTAAATCAAACATAGGTTCAGATGCATAAACGGTTTAATTGGAACCCCCAAATCCCGGATCCACAATAGTTCACCCTAGCCCTAGCATGCAGATTAGCTACTCATGGTGATAGATATTAAGCAAAACAAGAAGACACAGGATGGTATGGCAAGATTCATGGTCGAGAAACGTACAAACATGAACGAAAATGACAGAAAACGAAATAAAACTGAATCAGAACCTGAATTAGGGCAAAAACAAGGAGGATGCCGATCGGTATAAGGCTATGCCGATCGGTATAGTGTTGTAAATGATCGAAAACGAAAACGAAATTACTTCTAAATGAAATGGAATTACATAAATGAAAAATGGGAAATTGCTTTAGATCCGTGACAAGGGATCTGTGCTGCGGTGGTGAGATCCCCTCTCGAGATCCGCTGCTTCTCCCACTTATAACCCTCCTTTAGGTCTAGGGTTAGGTTTTTGGCCTCCAGAATTGAGTCTTGGGCCTGTAGCTGAAGCTGGGCTTGCGTATTGGATCGGTCCATGTTGGACCTTAGAGTCTTGAGCTCAATCTTGGATCTTTGGTGAAGGCACCGATCGGCATAAGTGATGGGCCGATCGGCATCATGCTAATTGGACTCATCTTTTGGTCTTGGTTGCTCCATCCGATCGGCATTGGTGCTTCACCGATCGTTCTTGGGTCTTGAGGGTGTCCAATGATCATGCTAACACTTCCACCGATCGGTCTAAGCACCTTACCGATCGTTCTTGGTGTTACAACCCCACCACCGATCGGTGAAGAGTATAAACCGATCGTCAAAGGCAGGAGGTCGATCGGTGAGAATTCCTGCACAGCGCACTGAACTTCAAATGCCCGCCATTTCTTCGTTACTTGGTCAAATGAGGCGTTTTTGGTTGTGTTTCGAAGATAAGAAGAAGATATTTCCGTGGCAACTTGAATCGCCTCGTTCCAATGTCTAGAACTCAAGATATGGCCTCTCAAAGATGACCCTAGTGAAGGAGGGTCTCAAATCATAATCTTGATTTGTTTGAGCTCGATGTTGCTTCTTCATTATAGCTGGCCCAATCGGTATGACATGTATTTGAGCCTTGTTTTACTTCCTTTTCATCCAGAATCGATTGCGTGAGTTGGTGAAAGGTTGGTTCTTGATCCTTTATTCCTCGTGTTTAGCCAAAATGCTTTCAAATCACCCATAAAGGGCGTGAACTCTGCAAAATAGACATGAAACATACCAAAGTAGCAAACGAGAGGAATACGACTAGAAAAGAGCTCAAAGGAGCTACCTATGATGCACAAATGGGGTAAATGTGTAGGCAAATGTGCATATGGAATACGCACATCAAATCTCCCCAAACCAAACCTTTACTTGTCCTCAAGTAAAGCAATAGAGACAAGCATGGATCGAGATCATAGCTCAAGACACATTTACTCAAACTAGTGTGAACAATGGCCATTACAAGTGCAGCAGGAACATACGCGTGAGAGTCGACCTTCAAAACAAGTCTCATCTAGCCTAACAGTCAATGCTCTTCATGAATACTCAAGACCTTGCAATCGAGCTCAAAAATAAAGACTCAACAAGCATTTTCAACAGCATGACTCAAATCAATGAAGTAGTACTCAAGATACTATATGTTCTCAAGGTATGCGGGGTACAAGGCGTAACGGGGCTGAAGTTCAAGGTGGAAGGTGGCTGCGTGCTAACGCGTTTGGGCATGTGTGGCTCATTAGTGACTAGTGGCTGCGTGACCACTTGGACTATTTCTTTAAATGTTACCCATTCACAACATTCATTAACATCATCCCAGCTTCTTGTTCAGCACTTATAGGATTTAGCCATAATTTCTTCTTTTATGATTAGTTTGGCTTCTTATGACTTCATTTGTTCATTTGATTCTCAGCGCCTTAGCAAAATTGACTCCTTAGTGCCTTTTCACACCAGGTTTTTAGCAAAACTTCCACTTTTGATGAGCAGACCGATCGGTTTCACATCATACCAATCGGTTCTGATAGCATTTCCCAGACAGAATTATCACTTTACGCACATTTAAGTCTCATTCAGCATAGTTACAGTACCCCTTGTCCTTACACGCAACCAACAGTCAAGGTGGGTGAGTATATGGCATGTAGTTTGAGTATCCGGGTTGTAACCAAGGTTAATATAAGGCAATGTGGGCTCAAGAACAAGGACCTAAGTCTAAAGGGACAAAAGAGGCTGTTTTGGCCATGTGGAGTTCAATTTTTGTGGGTACCCGGTCCCGCAGGACTTAAGTGCATACCTTTGGAAATTAAATTGAGCTACTAAGTCACACAATGAGACAATGCAAGAGCATGCAAGCTAAGATTTACAATACGTAATTGAGAAGCATTTCGATGCAAAGTTGACTCACATCAAGCATATCAATCAAGCGTGTTCGACTAGTTAATCCAATCTAATCTCTAGATGTCCTACCATAAGAGTTCAAACCAAAGTCACGAAAGTAGAGCAAAGTGCAAGAGCAAAATAGACATTAAGCACATCTCAATTCACAAAACAAGACCAAAAGCAACATGGACAACTGTCCCCCTCCCCAAACCAAATTTAGCAATGTCCTCATTGCGACCACTCAGGGCGGGTCACAAGACAAGTCATGGGGGCGGGAATAAAGAAAGCAAAGAGTGCAAAGTGTATACCATGTAAGAGCAGATGGTTAACCTCCCCAAACCAGCATCGAAGAATCTTTTTTGTAGTTGCATGAACATTGGCTGGCAGGGCTGATCATCATGTGGTCACCGATCGGTGGAATCAGCAGTTTGATCGGTAGAGAGCAGTCCACCATCGGTAGACTTCCTTCTGTGATCGGTGGAGGTCATCTCTCTGATCGGTGAGCTCTGTTCTGCACCAGTTCTCCTCAACTGCAAACATATAAGACAGACAAAACAGGAGAACTATAGGAAACGCTCTCTCACATCACTCACAAATGTCTTAAAATGTCTCAAAACGAAAGCAAAAATTGTCTAACTATTACAACTGAAATAAGATTGTTCCAAAAACGAAAAGCAAATAACAACGGGTTGCCTCCCGGAAGCGCTGGTTTCAGTTAGGTCCCGCACGACCTTGTTTAGCTTCGGATCAAGTGTAGGGAATGTCATCAGCACAGGCCTCTCTTGGCCTCCAAACAGCACGAGCATCCACAGGTGGCTGGTTGGGCCATAGTACACTCGGCAGACCGGCAAGGGGCGAATCTCCGTGCCCGGTTGATCTCGGATGGCCACGCCAATCACGTGAGTCATAAATTCCTGCATCCAAAGGTTGAAAAGTCTCCAAGGTGTCTCCAAAGATGTGAGACGGAGATATAACATTAACAGAACAGGCAGAACTCATAGCATCAACACTAGCAGGAGACAGGGGAAGGTCAGAACTAACAATCTGGGGCAGGGGATGATCATGGAGCTCTGTGGGGGGTGGATGTCGATCGGCAAGGGTGTGAGGCCGATCGGTGGGTACAGGTTCTGGGGTCTTTTGCTCATTTTCAAGGGGTTCTGTCCTTATAACTAAAGGTGCAGGTGGTTTACTAGAAGATTTAAATACCAGAAGCTCACCACCCACCTTAAAAGTCATGGTCTTCTTAGCCACATCGATTAAAGCCCCCGTAGTGTGTAAAAATGGTCTCCCTAATATGATAGGGATGTTAGCATCCTCGGGTATGTCTAACACTACGAAATCCACAGGAATGAAATACCCTCCAATCCTAACCGGTACGTCCTCAAGTAAACCCAAGGGTCGTGAGGTGGTCCTATCCGCCATTTGTATCGTCATGTTTGAGCTCTTGAGTTGGGTCAAGCCCATCTTCTTAGCTAAGGACAAGGGTAGGACGCTTACACTAGCACCTAGGTCACAAAGAGCATTTTCGACGTTAATGGTGCCTATGACACATGGGATACTAAAGCTACCTGGGTCAGCAAGTTTAGGTGGAGAGTCGCTTTGTCGAGGTGCACTACACCTTTCTGTGAAAGCGACAGTCCCAACCTTGGGGAGTGTCTTCTTACGGTTCAACAGATCTTTGAGAAACTTAGTATATGAGGGTACTTGCAAAACTAAATCTAGAAAAGGAATAGTGATGTCAAGTTTAGTAAGTACCTCTTTGAACTTACCGAATTGTTCCTCATAGGGGGATTTCTTCTTGAGACGACTAGGGAAAGGAAGTTTAATCTTCGTCCCAGCTTCTTCTGACTGCTTCCCCTTGCCCAAACCAGCTTCATCATCATTCCCAGAAGCTTTGAAAATTCAGACCGATCGGTATAGGGTATGGGTCGATCGGTGGGAGTGATATTCTGGCCATTTTCTTCGTTTTTCTGCTTCTCAGACCTCTCAGCATTCTTCTCAGAACTTACTGCTCTGTCCTCAGCCTCATAGGTGGTCCCACTCCTCAATGTTATGGCATTCACATGGTGGACATGATCGGTGGTTTTGCTAGGCTGAGATGGGAGGTGGCCTTGCTGCCTTTGAGCTTGTGAGGCAGCTAGTTGAGCTATCTGAATCTCCAAGTTCTTAATAGCCCCCGCCTTTTCTTGGTCCATTTTAGCCACTTGAGCAATGAGGTGCTCCTGGCTTTTCTGCATTCCCATCAGCATCATCCTCAAATCGTTCATATCTGTGAATGTAGGAGGCTTGAAGGGTTGAGGTCTGTTTTGTTGCTGGTATGGAACTTGACCGATCGGTTGAGATGTTGGCCGATCGGTGGATGCTGGTACTGAGGGTTTGGCCTGTTGTACTGCTGGTTGAAGTTCTGCTGCTGATAGTTCTGATAAGCAGCAACCTGTTCTACTACCCCTGGGTACCCAAAATTGTCCAGAATGTATTGTTGTTGGAGGGCACCGATCGGTGAGGGTATAGGGCTGATCGGTGGAGCTGTGTTTTCCTTCAAACTGGCCAACTGTGCTTTCAGATCCTCGATCTGCGAGGTCATGCTCTGCTGGAAATAAGAATCATCCCCTATAGCACCAACTGTGGTACTTGACTGGCCATACCGGATACTATGGCTGACCATAGTTTCAATGATGTTACGAGCCTTAGCAACCTCCACAGAAGAAAACATCCCATTAGCTGCTGAATCCAAGGTCCTCCTCGAGTCCGCTGTTAAGGCATTGTAGAATGTCATCGCAATGAACCCTTCACCAAACCCGTGATGTGGGCACTGTTTTTCCAGACCCTTAAACCTCTCCCATGCGTCGTATAGGCTCTCATTTAACCGCTGCCTAAAACCAGTAATTTGCATCCTGAGGTTGGCTGTCCTCTCCGGAGGGAAGAATTTCCTGTAGAATGCTAGGACAAGGGTGGCCCAAGTGTTTGATGTGGCTGCTGGCACAGTTTCCAGCCAG
Source organism: Heliosperma pusillum (assembly GCA_022085475.1). Taxonomy (NCBI): domain Eukaryota; kingdom Viridiplantae; phylum Streptophyta; class Magnoliopsida; order Caryophyllales; family Caryophyllaceae; genus Heliosperma; species Heliosperma pusillum. Next base: position 14,696 of record JAIUZE010071237.1, on the reverse strand, counting down.
AATGATGCCTTGTCCCTCAGTGAATGTGCAAACATCATCCTTCTCAGCTGATCTTGTGTCACCCCTTCGTGGGTGATCAATTGGCAAAGGTCACAAAATCGGTTGATGTGGCGCGCCGGGTCTTCGGATAGCGCACCACCAAATTGTTCTTTGTAGATGAGGTTGTAGAAGGATGGGTCAATTTTAAAGTTGGTTGCTGTGAGGTTAGGGCTGAGAGTCCCTGTGGGCACCTGTGCAGCAGTAGGCATCCCTTCATCACTAAGTTTAGGCATTGTGGTTCTTGGTGATGTTGGTGGGGTTGATGTAGGAGATATTGTAGGTGATGGTGAAGATGTAGGTGTTATTGTGGGTGTATGTGTGCTTTCATTGTCAGCCAGCCTTCGATTTCTACGCAGTAATCTTTCTGGTTCAGGATCGAAGTTCAGCAGGGCAGCAGAATTTCTCCTGCTCATACAAACTTGCAGAAAACAGTCAGAAAATAGACAGACCGATCGGTGGGGGTATGTACCGATCGGTATAAGGGCAAAATTTCACAGAAGTCACTTCGAACAGAAAAGAAACACCAAATTAATCAGAAAATCGCCTCCCCGACAACGGCGCCATTTTGATATGCGAGATTTATGTCGTTCTAAGTCCGTTATCAAACAATATTTATAAGTCCAAACTAAAACTAACTAGGGCAGCTAGTGATAAGTCCGGGTCGATCACAGGGAGACGTGATGTATCTAATCAGTTTAGGTCGATATTCAATTCTGCTAAGGTGACAGGTTTAACAGGTTGAGGGGTGAGTTTAGAAGGATAACAAACAAAAGCAATAATCAAAATGCAATATAAAGGGTACGAAAATCAGATGAAGGAAAAACTAGGGCAGAAACGGGATCACTATGTATCAACGGGATAGGTCGAGCCAAGGTCTAAACAGTCTAAAGGGTGAGAAAGTTGCTGGTCCGGCCTCCTAACCACCCCTAGCCACTCTGATTACTTGTTCGGTCTCACAGAAATCACTATCCTATGTGCCCACCGATCGGTGAAGGCTTCCCACGATCGGTGTCAGGTCTACTTTCTCAATTACTGGTCAGTCTCAGGGGAAATACACTAAACAAATGATAACCTAGCGTCCTAGGTTAGTCAAACGACAATTAAATCAAACATAGGTTCAGATGCATAAACGGTTTAATTGGAACCCCCAAATCCCGGATCCACAATAGTTCACCCTAGCCCTAGCATGCAGATTAGCTACTCATGGTGATAGATATTAAGCAAAACAAGAAGACACAGGATGGTATGGCAAGATTCATGGTCGAGAAACGTACAAACATGAACGAAAATGACAGAAAACGAAATAAAACTGAATCAGAACCTGAATTAGGGCAAAAACAAGGAGGAGGCCGATCGGTATAGGGTTATGCCGATCGGTATAGTGTTGTAAATGATCGAAAATGAAAACGAAATTCCTTCTAAATGAAATGGAATTACATAAAAAATGGGAAATTGCTTTAGATCCGTGACAAGGGATCTGTGCTGCGGTGCGCCCCTCCTTCATTTGCTGCCTCTCAAACTTATAACCCTCCTTTAGGTCTAGGGTTAGGTTTTTGGCCTCCAGAATTGAGTCTTGGGCCTGTAGCTGAAGCTGGGCTTGCGTATTGGATCGGTCCATGTTGGACCTTAGAGTCTTGAGCTCAATCTTGGATCTTTGGTGAAAGCACCGATCGGCATAAGTGATGGGCCGATCGGCATCATGCTAATTGGACTTATCTTTTGGTCTTGGTTGCTCCATCCGATCGGCATTGAAGCTTCACCGATCGTTCTTGGGTTTTGAGGGTGTCCAATGATCATGCTAACACTTCCACTGATCGGTGGTTAATCTTTTTGGGCCTGTTTTGCATCTCGAGCTTCTTGAATGTGTTGTTTAGTCGGTATAAGGTTGGTTCTTGGTCCTTCATTCCTCGTACTTTGCCAAAATGCCTTCGAATCACCCTAAAAGGCGTGAAATCTGCAAAATAGACATGAAACATACCAAAGTAGCAAACGAGAGGAATACGACTAGGTAATCGGCCTATATGAGCCGATAATGATGCATAAAGCGGGGTAAATGTGTAGGCAAATGTGCATATGGAATACGCACATCAGGTCACAAACAAGACTCTAGGGAGGATCTTGAGGTGTCTGGTCAGCAAGTCCTTGAGGGATTGGGACTTGAAGCTAGCTCATGCTGAGTTTGCTTTCAACAGAGCACCCTCATCTGCAACAGGTCACAGCCCATTTGAGGTTGTCTATGGGATTAATCCCCTTATACCACTGGAGTTAGCTAACATACCAAGGGAGGAGGTGAACTTTGATGCAAAGATAAGGGTTGAGCAGATGGTGAAGCTTCATGAGGCAGTCAGAAAGCAAATAGAAAGGGCAAATGAGATGTACAAGAAACAGTCCAAGGTTCCTAGGTCCAAGAAGGAGTTTGTGCCAGGGGATTTAGTGTGGATTCACTTAAGGAAGGAGAGGTTTCCAGCTAGGAGGAAGAACAAACTCATGCCTAGAGCTGATGGTCCATTTGAAATCATAGAGAGTGTTGGGCCTAATGCATACAAAGTTGACCTACCAGGAGAATATGGGGTTCATGGCACTTTCAATGTAGGGGATCTCAGTCCATACTATGGGGATTCTGAGGATGAGGAGGCTACAGGCTTGAGGACAAGCCCAATTCAACCAGGGGAGGATGCAGCAGGAGCTGGGGCACAGGGCAGGGCAGAACTCAACACTAGGGACAAGGGGCAGGCCAAGGGGGATCAAGGGGTAAGCATTGCTACCCAAGGGGAGGTCTACATGGGTATCCAGGGGTCAATCTGGGGGCAAGGGATGGGTAACAAAAGGGGAAGCTGCAAGCTGAGCAATGTTGGCCAGGACACAAGCCAAGACACGAGCCAAGACACGAGCCAAGCATGCCAAAAACAAGCCCACAAACACCCAACCACAAAATCACAAAAACAGCCTACAACAGTCCCTTGGGGAAGGCATAACTAGCACCACACTTTGAACCACCAGCTACCACCAAGCCCAGCTAGTGATGCCCTTTGGGCTCTCAAATGCCCCAGCACATTTATGAGACTGATGACAGAAGTGCTAAGACCCTATTAAGGGAAGTTCATTGTGGTCTACTTTGATGATATTCTGGTCTATAGCTCCAACAAGAGAGAACACTTGCAACATCTGAAGATTCTATGTGAAATTCTGAGGGAGAACAAACTATTTGGCAAGCTAGAGAAGTGCACTTTCATGCAACCTGAAGTTCACTTCTTGGGGTTCATAATCTCAAAAGATGGGGTTGCTGTTGATCCTGAAAAGGTCAATGCTATGAAAGACTGGCCTGTACCTAGAACTGTGACTGAAGTAAGGAGCTTTCATGGACTGGCATCCTTTTATAGGAGATTCATCCAGGGTTTCAGTTCCATCATGGCTCCCATAACTGAATGTATGAAGAAGAGGGAGTTCAACTGGAGTGACAAGGCTGAGAAATCATTCAACTTGATCAAGGAACTGCTGTGTAGATCTCCTGTGCTAGGTCTACCAGACTTCAATAAGCTATTTGAGGTAGAGTGTGATGCTAGTGGGCTAGGCATTGGAGCTGTGCTGGTGCAAGAGAGGAAGCCTATAGCCTACTTCAGTGAGAAATTAAATGGAGCCAGGCTGAACTACTCTACTTATGATAAGGAATTCTATGCAATAGTAAGGGCCCTGAACCACTGGGGGCACTATCTGAAACCCAAGCCCTTTGTACTACATTCAGATCATGAGGCCCTAAAGTTTATTATTGGCCAGCACAAGCTCAACCCAAGGCATGCAAAGTGGGTGGAATTTCTCCAATCCTTCTCCTTCTCAAGCAAATACATTGAAGGGAAAAACAATGTAGTAGCTGATGCCCTATCGTAGGAGGTCTATGATGCTAACATACATGGAGCAGAGGGTCCTAGGCTTTGAGTTCATGAAGGAGCTCTACCTAGAGGATCCAGACTTCAAGGGGGAGTGGGAGGTGTACTCAGAGGGACAGCTCAAGAAGGGGAGCAGATACTTAACACATGATGGCTTCCTCTTCCAAGGGAACAAGCTGTGCATTCCCAAAGGGCCCTACAGGGGTCTGCTAGTCAAGGAAGTTCATTGTAATGGACTTGCTGGCCACTTTGGGGTACAGAAAACCTATGAGAATTTACAAGATCAGTTCTATTGGCCCAAGATGCTAGGTGCAGCAGGAGCTGGGGCACAGGGCAGGGCAGAACTCAACACTAGGGACAAGGGGCAGGCCAAGGGGGATCAAGGGGTAAGCATTGCTACCCAAGGGGAGGTCTACATGGGTATCCAGGGGTCAATCTGGGGGCAAGGGATGGGTAACAAAAGGGGAAGCTGCAAGCTGAGCAATGTTGGCCAGGACACGAGCCAAGACACGAGCCAAGACACGAGCCAAGCAAGCCAAAAACAAGCCCACCAACACCCAACCACAAAATCACAAAAACAGCCTACAACAGTCACTTGGGGAAGGCATAACTACCACCACACTTTGAACCACCAGCTACCACCAAGCCCAGCTAAAACCTTACCCACCTAGGTCCAAAAAAGTCCTAGGGAACCAGTTCCAAAACACAACACAACTACCCTAAAAATCCAAATCAAAACAGCCTACCTAAAGCATAAAGCATAAAGCAGTCTTTCCATTTCTAGCTAAAAACTGAAAGACTATCTCCAAAAGTCTTTCCTTGTCTTCCCTACTATTAGAACTACTGCAGAAGAAGGTCAAGGAGCATTGATGAGCCTCGTCCACAAGCTTCAAGCCAACACCAAGCAACAAACACAACCTGGAGCATGTCACTATCAAATGTCTGCATTTTGTCTGTTTTCTTTTGTATTGTCAGTCTGTATTTGTAGCCAGTATTTTGTTATCTTTCAGCAACTAATCGTGGCCCTTAGATGATCCTCTAGGGTTGTATTAGATCAAGCATTGAGGCCTATATAAGGACCCATGCTCTTTTGTACAAGGCAGTTGATTATTGAATGAAAAAACTTGAGCATTGTTCTCATTTCCAAAATCTTTCCAACTTGTGCTTTGTCTTAGTTGAAAGTCAGGCCTGATAACATCCTGTGCTAGGCTGTGGTTGTTGATCTAAGTCTGTGGCAAGTTAGATATCCCTGTGCATAGACTGTGGGGTGTTTGCTTGTTGTTTAGTTCAAGTCTGCTTACCTGTGCTTGGCTGTGGTAAGGAGTCTTAGCTAGTCTAGTTTGTTGTTTGATTCCCTGTGTTGAGCTGTGGGAGTTGAGTAACATCCATATCCAGTGCTAGATAGGAGTCTAGGGTCCAATTCCTAACACACCCCTATAATATCACTGCACTAGGGGATGTGCAGGACACCATTAAAAGATGCAAACCAAGTCAGTTAGCAAAGGCTCACTTCCAAGCAGGCCCCTACACACCCCTACCTGTGCCAAACAAACCCTGGGAAGACATAAGCATGGATTTCATAGTAGCATTGCCTAGGACACAAAGAGGAAAGGATGCAGTGATGGTGGTTGTTGACAGGTTCAGTAAAATGGCCCATTTTGTTGCTTGCAAAAGGACAGAAGATGCAATGGGAGTAGCTGAACTATATTTCAAGGAGATAGTAAGGCTACATGGGGTTCCAAGAAGCATTGTATCAGATAGGGACACCAAGTTTATGAGTCACTTCTGGAAGACACTCTGGAAGCTGTTGAAAACAAAACTCCTTTTTAGTACTTCCCACCACCCTCAGACTGATGGACAAACAGAAGTCACCAACAAGACATTGGGCAGGATCTTAAGGTGCATCATTGCCAAATCTCTCAAGGATTGGGATCTGAAACTAGCACAAGCTGAATTTGCATTCAACAGAGCTCCATCAAGCAGCACAGGTAAAAGTCCTTTCGAAACTGTCTATGGTACTAACCCTCTCATGCCTACAGACTTAGCTCCAATACTCAAGAAAGAAGTCAGTTATGATGCCAAAGAAAGAGTACAACAGATGATGAAAATCCACAACCAGGTCAAGCAACAAATAGAGAAGACCAATGAGATGTACAAGTCAAGGGCCAAGGGTCCAAAGAAGGCCAAAGAATTCAAGGCAGGAGACATGGTATGGTTGCATCTGAGGAAGGAAAGATACCCAGAAAAAAGGAAGAACAAACTAATGCCCAGAGCTGATGGCCCCTTTGAAATCCTTGAGAAGATAGGACCCAATGCCTATAAGGTGGATCTACCAGGTCAATATGGAGTACATGGAACATTCAATGTAGGGGACTTAAGCCCTTATCATGGAGAGTCAGAAGATGAGGAAGATTTGAGGACAAATCCTTTTCAAGAAGAGGAGGTTGCAACAGGAGTTCAAGATCAAACACAAGTCACACTAACCAGCTCAAGAGGACAGAGTCTAGCAAAGTCAAGGAGTCCACAAAACAACTCAACCAGCAGCCTAGAAACCTACATGACTAGCTATGATAACCTACGCTATAATCCCAACACCCTTGAATACACTCCCAACAAAAACAACCCACCCTACAGCCAGAGAACAACCCACAAAAACAATCCCAACCCCAACAGACAACAAGAAAACAACCCAAGCACAATTCAGCCTCAGTCACCTTGGGCAGGGTCCATGGTGAGCTTCTACACCTAGACACATCCAACCAGTGCTCAAACTTGGTCCTAGGGAGAGTCCTTTACACTTTTGTCCAGGATTTCTTCTTGAGAAAACGTCCACATAAAAGGTTAGTCTAGGGACCAAGTTCAACAGTCAGATTTCAACCCTTTGTGCAGTAGTTAATATGTCACTGTCAACCTTCCTCTTTTGAACAAACAATACGTGAGGGACCTTCAGCACATCTTTGGGATCCATCCTACTTCAGTTTGGCTCACAAACCCAAGCTTGAAAGTCCACTCTTCACCCAAGACATACCTGATCAAAACAATTAAGGAAGATTGTCCCTTTTGCAACTGCTTTCTACTTTATCTACTTTATGTCAGTACTCTTTTCAGTTTGTAGCTGTTATTTTGTTTCATGTTGTAAGCCTTTGTGGCCCTAGATGTATCCTAACGTCTGAGATGGATCCTTGCTGCCTATATAAGGCCTTTACCTAATGAAATGCAAATCAGATTTGAGTAAAACTTTAAGAACTGAAACATTGTTTCTGTTTGAACTCTTGGCTGTGTGCTGGAGTATCCTTCCTTTGCTGTGTGCTGGGAAGAGAGTCTAGGTTCTTTGCTGTGTGCTGGGGCCAAGTCTCAACCCTCAACCATTGGCTGTGTGCTTTGGTTAAGGTTCTATATGTCCTAACCTCAGTATTCAGTCCAGAAAACAAACATAACTAGCGTGCTCAGTTCAAGCCTTCTTTTCTTTTGTGTCTTGTCTATTTTCTCTATAATTTTAGTGCACATTGTTCACACAAGGAGTTACAATATAACAATGGGTAATGAAGCTAGGAAGACTCATTATTCACACAAGGAATTACAATGCAAACAATGGGTAATAAAGCAAGGAAGACTCATTGTTCACACAAGGAGTTACCATGCAAACAATGGCTAATAAAGCAAGGAAGACTCATGGTTCACTCAAGGAGTTACAATGCAAACAATGGGTAATGAAGCAAGGAAGACTCATTGTTCACACAAGGAGTTACAATGCAACAAGGGGGAATGAAGCAAGGAAGACTCGTTGTTCACACAAGTAGTTACAATGCAACAATGGGCAATGAAGCAAGGAAGACTCATTGTTCACACAAGGAGTTACAATGCAAACAATGGGTAATAAAGCAAGGAAGACTCATGGTTTACTCAAGGAGTTACAATGCAAACAATGGGTAATGAAGCAAGGAAGACTCATTTTTCACACAAGGAGTTACAATGCAACAATGGGTAATGTAGCAAGGAAGACACATTGTTCAGACAAGGAGTTACAATGCAAACAATGGGTAATGAAGCAAGGAAGACTCAAGTTTCACTCAAGGAGTTACAATGCAAACAATGGGTAATGAAGCAAGGAAGACTCATTCTTCACACAAGGAGTTACAATGCAACAATGGGTAATGAAGCAAGGAAGACTCATTGTTCACACAAGGAGTTACAATGCAACAATGGGTAATGAAGCAAAGAAGACTCATTGTTCACACAAGGGGTTACAATGCAAACAATGGGTAATGAAGCAAGGAAGACTCATTGTTCACACAAGGAGTTACAATGCAAACAATGGGTAATGAAGGAAGACTCACACAAGGACATACAATGTAAACAATGGGTAATAAAGCAAGGAAGACTCATAGTTCACTCAAGGAGTTACAATGCAAACAATGGGTAATGAAGCAAGTAAGACTCATTGTTCACACAAGGAGTTACAATGCAACAATGGGTAATGAAGCAAGGAAGACTCATTGTTCATACAAGGAGTTACAATGTAAAAATGGGTAACGAAGCAAAGAAGACTCATTGTTCACACAAGAAGTTACAACGCAACCAATGGGTAATGAAACAAGAAAGACTTATTGTTGACACAAGGAGTTACAATGTAACAATGGGTAATGAAGCATGGAAGACTCATTGTTCACACAAGGAGTTACAATGCAAACAATGGGTAATGAAGCAAGGAAGACTCATTGTTCACACAACCAGTTACAATGTAACAATGGGTAATGAAGCAAGGAAGACTCATTGTTCACACAAGGAGTTACAATGCAAAAAAATAATAAAGCAAGATTCACCCAAGGACATACAATGCAAACAATGGGTAATGAAGCAAGGAAGACTCATTGTTCACACAAGGAGTTACAATGCAACAATGGGTAATAAAGCAAGGAAGACTCATTGTTCACACAAGGAGTTATAATGCAACAATGGGTAATGAAGCAAGGAAGACTCATTGTTCACACAAGGAGTTACAATGTAACAATGGGTAATGAAGCTAGGAAGACTCATTATTCACACAAGGAATTACAATGCAAACAATGGGTAATAAAGCAAGGAAGACTCATTGTTCACATAAGGAGTTACCATGCTAACAATGGGTAATAAAGCAAGGAAGACTCATGGTTCACTCAGGGAGTTACAATGCAAATAATGGGTAATGAAGCAAGGAAGACTCATTGTTCACACAAGGAGTTACAATGCAACAATGGGGAATGAAGCAAGGAAGACTCGTTGTTCATACAAGTAGTTACAATGCAACAATGGGCAATGAAGCAAGGAAGACTCATTGTTCACACAAGGAGTTACAATGCAAACAATGGGTAATAAAGCAAGGAAGACTCATGGTTTACTCAAGGAGTTACTGCAACAGGAGTAATCAAGGGAAAGCCTAAATTTCATGGTCATGATTAGCCTTACAAGACTCCAAGCTTATGGGTGCTTCAAAGTCACCAAATCCTACTTAAAGCAAATGTGATCGCAGCAGGAACAAGTTAAGGGTCATGTTCTTGGCAACTTAATTTAAGCTACACTCATTTAATCTTGATGATCTTTATATGTTTGGAAAGCTTAGTGTCTTAGCTACAAAATGAAGTTGGAACCATCACCATATCAGGTGTGTAGCTTGCCCTATGGTTGCTATAAGACAGCCCCTACAGAAGAGTGCAATGTAGAGATCAGCCTGACCCCCTTTTACTAAATGCATCATAGCTGAAGGTTGGATGACTAGAATTGAGTTATTCCAAATGGAGGAAGAAGCGAACTCATTTAGCTTCAAAATGGCACCTTGGGTTACTCCTACATCATCCTAAAGAGAAAGTTATGGCCTGAGCAAAACGGGTATAGTTAGTGGCAAGTCTGTTGGGTATGTGATTAAGACCAATCTGCACTCAAAGTTGCATAACTCAAACTCTACTGAATGTTTAGGGGTGATTCGTTTTGGAGAAGAAAGCTAACATCCATAGCTTTCACATGACCTATCATGGGTCTTCAAATTCATCCTGAGCAGAGAGTTATGAGTGTTACAAAATGCAATCAGAAGGGTCCATGTCCTATCTCACCCGGTTCAGGTCCAACATCAAAGCGCTTCGTCCAAGGCAACCCCTAATATGAATTAAGTTGTTCCAAGGCCTAATACTCTTAGTTTAGGGTCTTAGGAAGAGAAAAGCCCATGAAAGTTTTTGCTAATTCACAATAAAAGAGCTGGTTTAGCTAAGAACAAACAAATGGGTCCAGATAGGGACATTTCAGCATTGTCTTGTACCAAGGCTGTTTTGGGTGCTATATTTGGCTAGGCAAGACAAGGGCACGACTTGAAAGTCATCCTAACCCTTTGTACTTGAAGATGGTATCTGCCAAGCCCAAGCTCCAAGGTCTTACACATCTTAATTGACCTTGCACAACAAGACAAAGAGGAGCAGCCTGTTTTCTGTCTTATGCTTTATGCTTTATTACTTTATGCTTTTGTATCCTAGTTAGTATTCTGATTTGTGTAAGGCCAAGGCCACGACTTATTGTACATTAGATGATGCATTTGAGATCCTTAGATGTGTCTCTCTTGGCCTATATAAGCCTTGCTTTGTAACCTAATGAAATCAGATTTGATGAATGAATGAAAGAATTGAAAACAATGTTTTCTTTTTATACTCTTGGCTGTGTGCTTGAGTGAACCTTCTTGGCTTAGTGCTGGAAGTTGTGGTGTTCTCATTTGCCTTGTGCTTTGAGGACTCACTTATCTTGGTCATTGGCTTTGTGCTTTGACTAAGAGAACCTCTATCATTGGCTGTTTGCTTTGGAAGAGCCTATCCTTGTTTCATTTGTTTAACTTTCAGTCTTGTTTTCGAACCATTTGTGTGTGTGTGTCCAAGCCATCAAAACCTTACTCAAATCAATACTTTTCTGAGTATTTACGTTGCAATTGGTTATCAGAGCTTTGGTTTGTGAGTTTATGTTTCCCTACCTACACTTTAAACACAAAAACAACCTGTTTTCAAGAGAGGAGTACAATCTGATTTGTGTGAGTAAATCAGTAGCAATGTTTGTTATGCCTTATGTTCCATGTCAAATAATGAAGCCTTGTGACCTTGGTTCCATCTCCAAGTCCTTAGAAGAAGCTAGGGGGAAGTTGCAAGCTCTTACAAAAGGGTATGAAGGTGATGTGCTTCCAAAGAAGACAACCAGCAACTATGGTGTTCCAAGGGAGCCTAAACCACCTGATTTGTACCAAGGGAAGTACCACCTGCGATATAAGTGTTCTAAGCCCTCTCCTACCCTTGGGAGCAAAGGTAAAACACCATTACTTCCTTCCTTTAATGGTGAAAACAGTAGAGCATTTGTGTCTTGGTTGTATGATGTTGAATGCTACTTTGAGCACAAGTGTTATTCTGAGAAAAGGAAGCTTGAACTTGTTGTGTCTTGTTTAGAGGATAGTGCTTTGTTATGGTACAAGGTCCTTAGAATTTCAAGGAGGAATGAAGGGAAGGGTATGATTAGGTCATGGCATAAACTTGAAAGGAACATGAGACTAAGGTTTCTACCTTGTTCTACCATGGATAGTTTGTGGACTGAATTTAAGACTCTTAAGCAAAATTCCTTGAGTGTTCATGAGTATGCTAAGTTGTTTAAAGAGTTAAGCTTTGTTTGTGATATGAATGATGAGGTTGTGCAAAAGGGAGTCAAATTTTACCATGGCTTGAAACCTGAAATTGCAAAGAGAATTGATGTAGAAGTGTTGTATCCATATGATGATTTGCTTGAGTTAGCCTTATATGTTGAGAAGATTTTAGTAAGGCCTACAAATCATGAGGTCTTAACTAAAGGGGATAGTTTAGAAGCCATCAAAACAGTTGGGAAAGATAAGAGTTTAGGCCAAATGGTTGTTGTGTCATGCTTGGATGTTGTTTGTCCTATGTCTAAGCTTAAACCAAAGGTCATGAGTACATGTGCTGAAGTGAAACGGTCATGTAGTGCTATCATTGAGAACCCATGTTTTGAAAATAAAACCTCCTTGAACTCAACCTATGAGCCTACTAATGAAGAAGAGAATAGCCTTGTCCTTTCTTGTGGAGCCATCAATGAGCAAGCTACTGATTTGGGTCCTATAAAGGTGATTGTTGACCAAGGACTACTTGAGCATCAAACCATGAATTTTGGACAGTCCATGGTCATGTTCAATAGGTGGTAGTTGTTGGGAGTCGATCAAGGGTGAAGCAAAAGAAGTGTCTTGGGTTGTTCCATGCTCAAGTGTACCAAATCTGATCTCCTACACAAGGCATGATTCTTGCATCTTAAATTTCATCTTGAGAGGTATATCTTGTACTCTTGCATCCCCACACTTTCATTATTACATGTTGATGAGGTTACAAGTTATTCTTGCTCATTTGGGTGCAACCTCATACATGTTAAGGAGTGAAATTGATCAATCTAAACCCTACTGTCCAGCTATGATCTTCTTGTGTTTTAAGATGAGTAATGCTCAAAATGGTTGTGAGAACTTGTTGGGATTATGTGGAACACCAAGGGAGGTTCACTACTTGATGTTGCTCAAGTTTTAGTTCATTTGGTGTTGTATATGATGAGTCCAATGCACAAATACAATAGCTGCCCACTTGAAGCTTTCTCGTGTTCTACTTGTTGTATAAGCACTTGTTTGGATGAGTGCTATGTGAATGATGCTTGTTTTGATGTGAGTGACCCTTTGTATAACTTGATATCTACTGAAGAGGAGCTGAATGTGAGAGGAGGTACCCTAGGGGCTGATTTGCTTCTTGCTTATGCTTCACTTAAAGAGTGTTGGTCACCTAAGGATGTTAAGGGAGTAGTCAATGAGAACAAATCAAGCTTGGGGTGCAAATATGAACATTTTGATTTGGGTACCACAAGTATTGGGATACTTGATAGGAGGTTGAGTCCAAAGCTTTCTATGAGTACATTTCATCCCGGTGGAACACAATCCCCAAATGATAGACAAGCTCATGATACTACAAGAAGAATAAGGGTACATATGAAGTCTAGGGAGGATGTCATACACCCCGCATTTGATCCAGGAGGAACAAGCACTATTTGGTTGAGTATGCAATCTAAAGTTGGGAATGGTACAACATATCTTTTGCCATTTACCATTCTAGTATATGATCCAGGAGGAGGCCATGAGAGTCTATTACTTAGAGTTGTACTTGATCTTTGAGGGTTAGAAGAACAAGCTCCTTGGCAGCAAGTCTCTTCATTTTGATCCACAAGAATTTGAGGGCAAATTCTTTTGAAGAAAGGGAGTTTGCAAAAGGAGTAATCAAGGGAAAGCCTAAATTTCATGGTCATGATTAGCCTTACAAGACTCCAAGCTTATGGGTGCTTCAAAGTCACCAAATCCTACTTAAAGCAAATGTGATCGCAACAGGAACAAGTTAAGGGTCATGTTCTTGGCAACTTAATTTAAGCTACACTCATTTAATCTTGATGATCTTTATATGGTTGGAAAGCTTAGTGTCTTAGCTACAAAATAAAGTTGGAACCACCACCATATCAGGTGTGTAGCTTGCCTTATGGTTGCTATAAGACAACCCCTACAGAAGAGTGCAATGTAGAGATCAGCCTGACCCCCTGTTACTAAATGCATCATAGCTGAAGGTTGGATGACTAGAATTGAGTGATTCCAAATGGAGGAAGAAGCTAACTCATTTAGCTTCAAAATGGCACCTTGGGTTACTCCTACATCATCCTAAAGAAAAAGTTATGGCCTGAGCAAAACGGGTATAGTTAGTGGCAAGTCTGTTGGGTATGTGATTAAGACCAATCTGCACTCAAAGTTGCATAACTCAAAATCTACAGAATGTTTAGGGGTGATTCATTTTGGAGGAGAAAGCTAACATCCATAGCTTTCACATGACCTATCATGGGTCTTCAAGTTCATCCTGAGCAGAGAGTTATGAGTGTTACAAAATGAAATCAGAAGGGTCCATGTCCTATCTCACCCGGTTCAGGTCCAACATCAAAGAGCTTCGTCCAAGGCAACCCCTAATATGAATTAAGTTGTTCCAAGGACTAATACTCTTAGTTTAGGGTCTTAGGAAGAGAAACGTCCAGGAAAGTTTTTGCTAATTCACAATAAAAGAGCAGGTTTAGCTAAGAACAAACAAATGGGTCCAGATAGGGACATTTCAGCATTGTCTTGTACCAAGGCTGTTTTGGGTGCTATATTTGGCTAGGCAAGACAAGGGCACGACTTGAAAGTCATCCTAACCCTTTGTACTTGAAGATGGGTATCTGCCAAGCCCAAGCTCCAAGGTCTTACACATCTTAATTGACCTTGCACAACAAGACAAAGAGGAGCAGCCTGTTTTCTGTTTTATGCTTTATGCTTTATTACTTTATACTTTTGTATCCTAGTTAGTATTCTGATTTGTGTAAGGCCAAGGCCACGACTTATTGTACATTAGATGATGCATTTGAGACCCTTAGATGTGTCTCTCTTGGCCTATATAAGCCTTGCTTTGTAACCTAATGAAATCAGATTTGATGAATGAATGAAAAATTGAAACCTTTGTTTCCAATTTCTAAACTCATGGCTGTGTGCTTGAGTGAACCTTCTTGGCTTAGTGCTGGAAGTTGTGGTGTTCTCATTTGCTTTGTGCTTTGAGGACTCACTTATCTTGGTCATTGGCTTTGTGCTTTGACTAAGAGAACCTCTATCCATCGGTTGTGTGCTTTGGAAGAGCCTATCCTTGTTTCATTTGTTTAACTTTCAGTCTT
>JAIUZE010071235.1:0-21497 GCA_022085475.1 Heliosperma pusillum | reverse complement strand
AATCGTGTATGCGTTCAGGGAAACGTCTTATCTCGTGGATGCCTTTTAATCATACTTGCCATGTACACGATGCTAGTGCGTTTCATTTATCGTGAGAGATGTCGTCATTGTGTCGTTATGATTGGATGAATGATTATATGACTGATCATTGGATGACTTGGCATGGTTTGTTTGTTGAGTCTCAATCTTATCAAACTTATACTGCTAACGGTGAGATGCAAGCCCTAGTGAGCGTATTCGGTTGCCTAAGAGTGTCTTCCCCGAGTCTTTGTATAACATGATGGATTCGGATTTGTACTTCATATGCTCTTACTCTTATATATTGAATTGCCTATCTATTCTTATTGTATTTCACATGTATATTCATATATGCATGATTTTACTTTTGTATTTCCTTCTATGTACGTATAATGTGATATGGTTGGAGAACCCGGAGTTACTCCCCACTGACTGTGGCGTTCATGTTTTTCATGGATGAACAGGTTGCTTGATTGGATGGCTTTTTGCTTGTGGTATTTTGGGTTCGGGTGTGAGCTCGCGGGCGTTGTCCCTGGATGAAACACCTCTAGGCGTTGATTAGCTAGTTGCTAATAACTTTATTGTTGGTTAACATTTTGAGAGACTACGTCTCTTGTTGTATTTCATACTTTAGTTTGTAATATTTGACACTCCTCGTTTTTTCTATTTGCATGTAAAAAGTTTTAAAAACACCGTATTTCCGCTAATTAAATCACATGCTTGTATGTTTTATTTCCGCATTCGCGAGGGTTGTCACACCAACTCAAGTGCACGTTTTGTACTTACTACTCATTTTGGTTTGAATGAAGATCTAACTTGTTTACATCGGGCACCTGAGACACACATCTTTTCTTGTTCGAATTTGATTGAGAGTAAACCCTTAACTAAATCCGACACTTTGAGTTTCTTTAAAATCGTTGGACTGATGTGTGCAAACCTCTTGTGCCACAACCATGAATCATCTATAGTAACTTTCATGCACGTAAAGGAACTTGTAGTAACTTTATTTAAATCAATCATATACACGTTCCTTTTACGTAAGCCTTCTAAAATAACATTACTAGTACCTTCAATTATGATACCACAAACATTTGAATGAAAAACTACTTTATTGTCTTTGTCACATAATTGAGAGATACTTAGCAAGTTATGTGTAAGACCATCTACCAGATAGACATTATTAATAGCATGTGAAGGAGATATACCAATCTTTCCTACACCAATTATTTTGCCTTTCTTGTTGTCTCCAAAAGTGACCTTGCCGTCGTTGAAGGGCTCTAGTGAAAGAAAGAGATTCTTGCTTCCGGTGATGTGTCTTGAACAACCACTGTCGAGATACCATAAGTTGTTTTCTTTCACTATTATCTGCAAGAGAATGAAATACAGCTTTTAGGCACCCACGCTAAGTTGGGTCCTTTATGGTTAGTGACTCTGTATATTTGATCCTTCATAACCCATACCTGTTTAACAACTCTTTTGGTCTTAACATAGGGTTTTCTTGGTTTATTATAATATTTTCTATTGTTGTAACGCACACTAGGTTTAAATGACTGCTTCTGATTCACATACGCTTTAGATTTTGAAGGTATAGATGTGTAATCGAAAGCTACGTCATAAAACCATATGAACTCATTATTTCTACATTCATCACGTTGCGGTTCAGGTTGAGACTCATCAATGCTAGACACGTCATGTTCTTTAACAAAATCAGTTTGATTTTTGTTGTCGTTAATATATTTAACACAATTCTCTTTAACATGACCATTCTGACCACAATAATTGCAAATCAGATATTCTGAAAGATTGACATATTTCCTTCTTCTGAAATCACGGTCAGAGGGAGTGGATTTGCACTTATCATGGTCTCTACGACTATAACATTCATGTCCTATACCCATCTTCATGTTATTGTTAGACTGTTCGGTAAGGAAGTTTAAAACTTTTTGACATCCTTCCCATTTATTATGAACTTTTCGTGAATGTAGAAGCAATTCCTTCAAAGACTGGATTTCTTTTTCACATAGCGAATAGTGTACATTCGAGTCTTTAGAGGGATTGTTCTTTTTAAACTTTTCAAGAAAATCATTAAAACGTTTGTTCAAGATAAATTTCTCCTCATTTTGTTGATCTTTGGCTTGGGAGAATTCAGCCTCTATATCTTTCAATTGCTGAGAAAGAAAAGAGTTTTCATTCTTGTGATCAATGATAGCAACTTCCTTTGCCTTAGCTTCAGATTTTAAAAGCTTATTGACTTTCTTTAATTCTAAAGTTATAGCTTCATTAGCTATATTTTGGCTTGAAGATGCTTAATGTTGAGTTTTAACTCTGAGATTATAGCTTCATTAGCTATAAATTTAGACTCAAGAGCTTCTTTCTCAATATTTGTCATGTCTGAAATTATAGCTGAAGTTGTCATAACTTTAGACTTGAGCTTTTTAGCTTTGGCCTTTAGAAGTTGGTTTTCCTCAGCAATGTCAAGAATTTGTTCCTTAAGATCTTTTAATTCAAGACTCTGTTCATGACAGTGATCTAAGGTTTTTTCAAAATACTTAATTAAAGACTTCTAAGATAATTTCTTACCTTGCTTTTTGAGTTCAAGATGACTAACCTCTTCATCATTTTCTGAATCTGAATTGCCGACAAGGCACATCTCGGATTCGCTCTCGTTGTCACTGTCAGAATTTAGGTCAAGAGTGACGTTGCTCAGACACAGGTTGGCGGCTTCTTCTCCCTCTGACTCGTCGTCTTCTATGTCGAGATCTCGCCAGCAATAAGCCATCATGACTTGCTTGAATTCCTTCTTGGTTTTGTCTCGTTGATTTTTGTCTTTGATTTTTTTCCAGGTAGGGCAATCCTTAATCATATGATCATTGCCCCCACATTTGAAGCAACCACGACTTGAGAGAGACCTTTTTTACTCAATTGGCTTCTTATATGATTTTATAGTGTTATTGTTAAACGTTTTTCCTTGTGGTTTATTGAAGAATTTTTTCTTAAAACGTCTAGCAAATAACACTGTTTCATCTTCAAGATCCGAATCTTGTTTTTCTCTAGACTCGGCTTGTAGAGCCACTTTCTTACTATTACTATCGTTTGCCTCATCCTCATGAAGAGTAATCTCGTGAGCCATTAGGGTTCCGAGTAGCTCTTGATAAGATAGTTTAGATAGATCTTTACATTCCTCAATTACTGTCACCTTAGGTGTCCATCGTTTAGATAGATTTCTAAGGATCTTTCTAGCAATTTCCTCGGAGTTAAAAGTTTTTCCAAGATTTTTCAGTTCATTAATGATACTAGAGAAGCGAGTAGACATGCTATCAAGCGATTCATTTTGTTCCATAGAGAACAATTCGTATTTTCGCATTAACAGTGCAATACGTTACTTTTTGACAACAGTTGTCCCCTCATAGGCTAACTCTAGACCATCCCATATTTCCTTGGCAGTTGAGCTAGATGAGAAACAGTCAAACTCAGTAGCAATCATGCCGTTTTGCAATAGGCTGATAGCTTTTGAATTTTTCTCAGCTTTCTTATAATCTGCCTCAACATAGTCCTCTTCTTTCTTTTCTGTGGAAGTGACAGTAATAGATCCAAGCATGATCTTATTAGGGTCATTTTTAATGTTTAGCCAACACTCCCAATCGTTACCCTTTATGTAATGGGTCATCATATTTTTCCATAAACTGTAGTTCTTCCCATTGAATACGGGACACTTCAGATGTTTGGAATACATTAAAATAAAATTAAATGCAGCGGAAAATAAATAAAAAATAAAAAGATAAAACGGATCAGACTCCTTGCTGTAAGGCAATTAAGAGCACGAGGCTCTGATACCAATTGTAGAGTCTATTGATCGAATACGAAAGAGGGGGGGTGAATTGAGTATTAAAAACTAGCCCCACTTTTTCTTTTTGTATACGATATGTAATTAGTTATTTGATCTTATAGATTAAAATCAACTAATTAATTAATCAAAGTAAGCACAAGTAACGAAATAACGAAAAGTAAAGAGAGTAGAGAGAGGCACACGTGATTTTTGAAGTGGTTCAGTTTCACAATTTGAAACCTATGTCTACTATTCTCGATTAATAATCTTTAGTACCTTTCTACGGATTACAAAAATTATCAACCACTCGTATAATCAACTATGATTATAACTCAAGGTGAGTATGGCTAAATACTCTATACTATCTTACGTTAATAAGAAAGTACAATATAACTCACACAGATTCTCGTTAAAGAATTGTAAGATTATGGGATGTACTATTATCCAATAACGTATTTCACGCGAGCGATTGACAAAGATTGATGCATGACTCTTTTGAAAAACAACCACTAAAAATAATAAATATTTTGCTCAAGGTTTGCTTTAAAACGATTTTGAAAAATTCTCTCAATGTATGTGTGTGTGTCGTGTATATTTCGTGTGTCTCAATGATTGAGAAGGAAAGGAGTATTTATAATAGAAGCATAGAAGATAAAAATCTAAAACCCTAACTTAATATTTAAGAAAGATATTTATCCTTTAATATCTCAAAATATTATTGCTTTATCTTTAGAAATATATTTATCTTTAATATCTCAAAATATTGTTGTAAAGATATAGTAGAATCCTAGATTAAGGTCAACAAGGAAAACAAGCCTATGGAAGCCGGATTCTCTATTGTCACGAAACCCTTGGAGCACGCAACCCTGGGACGCACAATCCTAGGTTTACAGGAAACCCTAGGTGGCTCAAACCCTAGGTGGGCTTATTTGGTTAACAACAAATTGAGATAGAATATATTAAAAACCCTGGGTAGCATGACAACCCATAAGTTGTATTACTAACCAATAAAATCTCATAAATATATTCTCTATTAAAACTTTTGATAAATATAAAAATACTATTTCTCTTTTTGAAAACATTTAAAATATTTTATTTTCAAAATCATGCATCAACATTTATCATTCAAAGTTATAGGTTAAAGCTATAACTTTGAACCTAAAATCACTCTAATGGAATAGTTACCGAATGACGACCTATACTATCTAATCTTCACAAAGATCTTCAGTATACGGATCATCTCTTCATCTTGATTACAAAGACCCTCCATCTTGAGTCTTGTGTTATTTGAGGTAGATCTTGCTTGAAACGTTTCTTTAAAGTTATAACCAGGTAGCTATAACTTCCATGTAAACTTCCAAAGTTATTCCTGAAGTTCTTATAACTTTGTCTTATAGAACTTGTCAAAGTTATGCCTGAAGTTCTTATAACTTTGATCTTCCTTCTCGTAAATGTTGTTAGCTATAATAAGACTAAAACACACAATAACATGCATATGATATATTAAGTGAAGCACATTATCAAGTAAACACATGTCATTATCAAAACTATAAAATAGGTCCAACACCGGGTATAATCAGATCAAAATGGCCAAGGAAGATATGCATAAGACAGCTTTCGTCACTCAGTGGGGTACATATTGCTACATGGTTATGCCATTTGGGCTAATTAATGCCGGAGCTACATATCAACATACCACGACTACTTTGTTACATGATATGATTCATAAAGTAGTCCAAGGACAGGAAGGGATACATCGCAAATTCTTTCTTAGATTGCGCAAATACAACATGAGACTCAATCCTCAAAAATGTGCATTTGAAGTAACATCAGGCAAACTTCTGGGATATGTCGTCTGCCAGAGGGGAATAGAAATTGATCCATCCAAGATCAAAGCCTTAATCGAAATGCCGCAGCCCTAAACAGAGAAGGAGATTAGACGTTTCCTGGGCAAGGTACAGTATGTGAGTCGGTTCATAGCAAAACTCACTACGATCTGCGAATCAATTTTCAGAAAGCTATAGAAAATAGATCATATCATATGGGATGACGACTGTAAAAAAGCATTTGACAAGATTAAGGAGATATTGGCTAAGCCACCAGTGTTAATGCCTACCCAACAAGATCAACCTCTTGGTTTATATCTCAGAGTCACATAAACATCCATGGGGGCTATGCTTGCATAGATCATTGGAAAAGAAGAAAGAGCTATCTACTACCTTAGTAAGAATTTCTTAGAATATGAGTGTAAATACACACCTCTCGAAAATACATGCCTCGCTCTTCCGTGGGCAACAAAGAAGCTACGCCACTACATGCTTAGCTACTCCATCAAGGTGTACTCTAAAATGGACCCCCATCAAATACCTCTTCGAGAAACCCATTCTCAACGGACGTTTGGCAAGATGGACCTCGTCACTATCAGGCTAGGATAGATCAGGTCCCTCAATTTCTTTGATCAAGTCACTTATCTACATCTACCTCGCGAAGAGAATCAGCTCCAGACGCGGTTGCAAAACATGAAGCCTTGATCAATATGCCAGACAACATGATTGAAATGCCTTTATGCATTGAACGACGGTTAGAACCAGCCTATGTGTCCCAACTTACAGATGAAGAAGAAATCCCAGAGGAACCCTGGTTCCAAACCATTCTAAACTTCAAACTCAATGGTACATATCCACCAGAAATAGAAAAAAGAGGACAACGTGTCATACGCCTCCTAGCCTCTCAATACCTCCTAATGCAAGGAGAGTTGTACAAAAGAATACCTCTTGGTGTCATCTTACGTTGCCTTGATCATTTGCAAGCACAAAAGGTAATGGAAGAAGTTCATGATAGAGAATGTTGTACCCATATGAGCGGACCCATTATGGCAAAGAAAATTACGCGTCTAGGATATTACTGGACAACAATGGCGTCAGATTGTATTAAGTACGTCAGACACTGCCATAATTGCCAGATCTTCAGGAACGTGCAACATGTTCCTCCCTCGATGCTTTACACTATGACCTCTCCTTAGCCATTTTATGCTTGGGGAATCGACATCATTGGAAAGATCACCCCAGCCAGAACAGGAGGTCACTGTTTCATTTTGGTATCTATCGATTATTTCACTAAATGGGTCGAAGCAGCATCCTACACTAGTCTCAACGCTAAAAATGTGCAAAGTTCTTACAAAGAAATATCATCTGTTGATATGGTTGTCCACATGAAATCATATGTGATAATGGATCACATATCCAGGCTGAGACTGAGGAATTTCTAGCCAAATACAAAACCAAGCATCATCATTCCTCGCCGAACAGACCTCAGACTAATGGCGCGGTAAAGGCAGCTAATAAGAATCCCGTCACAATCCTCAAGAAATTGATCGACAAACTACCGCGATTGGCCAAAGCAAAATACCCTTCGCATTATGAGGCTATCACACCTCAGTTAGGACACCCACTGGGCCACTCCTTTCTATTTGACTTATGGGATGGAAGTTGTACAACAAGTAGAGCTGGAAATCTCATATCTACGTATTCTTTTGGAAAGTCAAAATCCGGAAGCTTATTGGAAGAAAGATAGATATGATGAACTTGTCCTCTTGGACAAGCGAAGGCCGCGTGCATTACATAATGTACAGACATGAAAGAAGGGGATTTGGTGCTCAAATCAGTCAGAGCCCTCCTACCTATTGATCCACGAGAAAAATTCAAACCTAACTGGGTTGGACCTTTCTTAGTCAAATCCATACTCTCATGGGGTGTAGTTAGAATCACAGACTTAGATGGGAACGAATTCGCTAACCCTACCAACCTAGACCAAGTGAATCTGTACTACCCTTAGCATAGGTCAAAAAACAAAAAAAGACGCGCCTCGCGTAACCTACATGTCGCTCTTTCGACACGAAATAAAAGCGGCCCTTGGCCATTTAAAATTAATGTCGCTATGCTCTTGCATTTTGACATTTGGATATCCTCATGTCATCAAATAAACTGAATTGTACTTCTTTTACGAGTGAGTAAAAAGCACATGCTACCTTTTTCTAAGTTCATTACAAGCTCTTGCCTCGAACGATTACTCTTTTACATTTTTTCGAACACTACGCATGTGACAACCCTCGCGAATGCGGAAATAAAACATAACAAGCATGTGAATTAAATAGCGGAAAATACGATGTCTTAAAAACTTTTATACATGCAAGAAGAAGTATACGAGGAGTGTCAAATATTACAAACCAAAGTACGAAATATACTACAACAAGAGACGTAGTCTCTCAAAAGGTTAACAATGTCAAAGTGATTAGCAACTAGCTAAAATAACGTCTACAGGTAAATCTTCCAGGGACAACGCCCGCTAGCTTACACCCGAACCCAAAGTATCATAAGCAAAAAGCCATCCAAATCAAGCAAACTGTTCATCCATGAAAAACATGAACGCCACAGTCAGTGGGGAGTAACTCCGGGTTCTCCCAGCCTTATCACATTAAACGTACATAGAAGGAAATACAAAAGTAGAAGCATGCATATTTAGATATACATGTGAAATACGATAAGGATAGATAGACAATTCAATATATAATGATAAGAGCATATGAAGTACAAATCCGAATCCATCATGTTATACAAAGACTCGGGGAAGACACTCTTAGGCAACCGAATACGCTCACTAGGGCTTACATCTCACCGTTAGCGGTATAAGTTTGATAAGATTGAGACTCGACAAACAAACCATGCCAAGTCATTCAATGATCAATCATATGATCATTCATACAAACACACCGACACAATGACGACATCTCTCACGGTAAATGAAACGCACTAGCACCGTGTACATGGCAAGAATGATTAAAAGGCATCCACGAGATAAACATTTCCCTGAACGCATACACGATGACATTTCGTATAAGTAGACTAATTTCCTCCTGGTAGCACAACGATATAAATATCTGGTCCTAGTCTTAACCTGGCCAGACTCTCGGAATAAACCATTTTCCGATTCGACATGCGATGACATTTCGCATCCAAGACTCGGTCAATCATTGACGCCGAGTACCCCAAATTCGGTCGATAATTCACGAAAGAGGCGGAAAAGAGCACAAGCCTCATAACAAGCGGTACGCTACATGAAAATTACACCACCTCGCAAGTACACAACATTTGACAGCCGGGTCGATCAACGCAAAGCGTTCGCCTCCCAACAACGTCGTCGTATGCCCAATAACACTTGCATTTAAGCAGTAGGATACATCCCCGTTCCGACATTCCAGCCTTACGAACATGGAGGTAGCCAAGGAAATGAGAGTACAAAGCACATAACAAAGTAGTGCTCAAACCGTAACATTTGTAAAAACCGACTCAAGGTGGGACATACCAAAAACCGTCACAAAACATGTGATACAAGCGAATGAAATATCATATATTCAAAACATTAATATTTAAATTCATTCCGTAAATTTATACGATAAATGAACCATCGGAATTATTATAAATGAAAACGTAAAAGAGAAATAACAAGCAAAGTCCACCAGGTGCCAGCCGGTCAGGTAGACCGGGTGCTGGCCACCCGGCTGGTGCCAATCAACATACGAAAAACCAAGTGAAAATACAGTGTGTCCCAGCCGGTCAAGCGGACCGGCTGCCGGCTACCCGGCTGGGACCAAAGGTACATGAGAAAAACCAAGGCAAAGTGAGGTGTGTCTCAGCCGGTCGGCTGACCGGCTGCCGGTCGGCCGGCTGAGATCAATATCATGCATAAAAATTTACGTAACACAAGAATTATACAGCCACTGCCCCAGCCGGTAGGCTGACCGGTTGCCGGTCGGCCGGCTGGGGTCAACTTCACTCGAAAATCACCAATTTCACTAAAGATCAACATTTAACAATTATCGATTATTATCATAAATCATCAATTCTCATATGAATTCTGAACTAATAACATCCATTACTAACAACACAATCCCTAAGCTTATTAATCATATTCAAATTACGATTTCTACCATAGGAAACACATAAAACACGTAAATGATATCGAGTAACCCTTCACCGTTACCTTTATGCGTCTTTACTCCACGTCAAGGTCTTCTTCGATCAAAAAGTAGTCTTTGTCGGGATCTTTGAAGTCACCACCTACAAATAGTTAATAAAAGATGAATATAATTCACCTAGAGAAAGACGGAAAGTTTGAAAAGCGAGAAAGACGGTAATTTTATTACCAATACGGATAGAGGACGATAAGAGGGGAAGAATGAGATGAACTTACGTGAATTTGAGCGAGAAACGAAAGAGTTATGATGATTATAAGACATATCTTTGGGTTTTCTTAGTGAGAAAGGAAGAGTTGAGTTGTGTGAGTGAATTAGGTTAAAGGGGAGTATAAGAAGAGAGTGAGTGGAAAAAGTCAAGAAAAGTCAAAGACGTCTCAAGACGGAATTCACTTGAAATCTCGCGTAAAATCCAAATACGAACTCGGAAATTCTAAATTCGACACGGGAAATTTAATTCCAATTTAAAACTAAATTTCGCTGAAAAGTATCCGTAAAATATTTTTACTATAAAAATAAGGTATATTTGCGGGTGTTACAATCACCCCACCTTTTAAAAAGTTTCGCCCTCGAAACTTGAGCGAAAGAAAAATACCTTAATCGAATAGGCTTGGATATTTACTACGCATAGAAGCTTCCGTTTCCCAAGTCTATTCTTCGACATTAGCACATCTCCACAAGATTTTCACTAAAGGAACCACCTTACTTCTCAACTTCTTATCTTTGCGGTCTAGGATGCGGATCGGCTTCTCTTCAAAGGATAAATTCAGTTCAAGCTCGGACATTTCCTTTTGAAAGACATGGCTTGGATCACTAACATACTTTCTCAATTGAGAAACATGGAATACATTATGAACCTTAGCCAAATTCGGGGGCAAATCCAACTTGTAAGCAACGACACCAATCCTTTTCACAATATCAATGGGTCCAATGTATTTCGGGCTCAATTTACCCTTAACACCAAACCGTTTAACACCCTTCATTGGAGATACTTTCAAAAACACTTTATCCCCAAGTTTAAACTCTAACGGCCTTCTTCGGATATCGGCATAAGACTTTTGACGGTCTTGAGCGGCTTTCATTCTATCACGAATGACCTTCACATTATCAATGGTTTCAACAAGAATATCGGGACCTAAGTCACGAACATCACTCAATTAATTCCAACATATAGAACTCCGACATTTCCTTCCATAAAGAGCTTCATAAGGAGCCATCTTGATAGATGCATGATAACTATTGTTGTAAGAAAACTCCACCAACGGTAGACTATTTTCCCAACTAGATTGGAAGTCGAGTGCACAAGCCCTAAGCAAGTCTTCTAAAGTGTGAATAGTCCTCTTGGTCTGACCATCGGTAGCGGCATGAAATGCGGTACTCATTAAAAGTTTACTACCCATGGCTTCTTGTAAAGCCTTCCAAAATCTCGAACAAAATCTCGGATCTCGGTCGGATATGATCTCCTTAGCAACGCCATGGTATCTAACAATCTCATCAACATAGGCTTTCGCTAGTCGATCTAAACTCCAAGTTTCTTTGATCGGAATAAATCTAGCACACTTGGTCAAACGATCAACAACAACCCAAACGGCATCTTTACCTCTAACGGTCCTCGGCAAAGCCATAACAAAATCCATAGAAATAGATTCCCACTTCCATAGTGGAATATCCAACGGTTGTAACAATCCACCGGGCCTCTTGTGTTCAATCTTCACTTGTAGGCAAGTAAGACATCTTCCAACATAAGACACAACATCGCCCTTCAAGTTCGGCCACCAAAATTGTAGCTTCAAATCTTTGTACATCTTATCACCTCCGGGGTGAATAGAATAAGGGGAAAGGTGAGCTTCATCAAGAACTCGCTTTCTCAAATCAAGAGCATTAGGCACAAACAAACGGCCATGGAATCGAAGAACACCTTTATCATCAAACTTGAAATCTTTAGCTTTACCTTCAAGAAGTTTGGCTTGAATAGACTTGTAGGTAGACCTGGCAAATGGGTCAAACGGGTCGGGTTTAGGTCGGGTCGATATGGGTCGGGTCATCTCGGGTTTGCTCAATCTTTCGGGTCGGGTTGGGTCGGGTCGGGTCGCTTTCAGGTTTGGGTCAGTTTCGGGTTTGGGTCACTTCGGTTCTGGGCCATTTCGGCTATGGGTCATTTTGGGTCGGGTTATTTTAGATTCATATCCGATTTATTTAGGCCATTTTCACGTCAAAATGATCAAGTGAGTTTTCGAGTCGAGCCTGTGTCGAGGCAAACTGGCACGGGCCGACTTGGACTAAGCCGAGCTTGAGCTGCACGTGGGCCGTCTCATCTCATTATCACCCCTAATCACAATAAATTGGGTCATTTAGGATCATTTTAAATCGGGTCATGTGTATGTCGGTGGTTTCGGGTCATGTTATTTTGGGTCGGGTCTCTTTCGGGTCAGTCAAGGTTCGGGTCGGGTCTGGGTCGGGTCGGGTCAATTCGGGTTTCGGGTCATCCTCGGGTCAGGCAATTCCGGGTCGCTTTCGGGTCTCGGCTCAGCCTTATCGGGTCGGGTTATTCGGGTCGGGTCAGTTTTGCCAGGTCTACTTGTAGGTAAGATCATCAACTTGGCTTTCGCGGATCTTACGGAGAAAAACAGGTTCGGTAGTCATAGCACCAACATAAACAAATCCACGCTCCACGAATTCCAACTTCAACTTTCGAAACTCAGTACAAAGATCATCGGGTAATACCCGCATAGCATTCAAAGCATGAGAAGCTTTCCTACTAAGAGCATCGACAACAACATTTGCCTTCCCTTCATGGTACAATAACTCAAAATCATAATCATTCACCAATTCCAACCATCTTCTTTGTCTCATATTCAACTCTTTCTGGGTAAATATGTACTTCAAACTTTTGTGATCGGTGAATATACGACAATGAACTCCAATAAGGTAATGTCTCCACACTTTCAAAGCATGAACAATGGCGGCCAATTCCAAATCATGAGTAGGATAGTTCACTTCATGAACTCTCAACTGTCTCGACGCATAAGCCACCACTTTCCTACTCTGCATAAGTACACAACCCAATCCCATCTTGGAAGCATCACAATAGACATCAAAGTCTATTCCATCTTCAGGCAAAGTCAACACCAGAGCGGTAGTTAACCTTTTCTTTAACTCTTGAAACGCGGCTTCACAAGCTTCATTCCATAGGAACTTGGTTTCCTTCTTCAACAGCTGGGTCATCATCGGTCTAGCAAGCTTAGAGAAATCCTTGAAAAATCTACGGTAATAACCAGCTAAACCAAGAAAACTTCGAATTTCTCTAATATCGGTCGGACTCTTCCAATCAACAACGGCCTCAATTTTCGAAGGATCCACCATTACACCCTCTTTAGAAATCACATGCCCAAGAAAGGACACCCTAGGTAACCAAAATTCACACTTGGAGAATTTAGCATACCACTTCTAACGACGAAGAACACCCAAAATTGTCCTTAGATGAATAGCATGCTCTTCTTCGGACCTTGTACTAAAAGCAGTCTTCGGAATATCAACATCTCGAACAGGAATTTGGTGATAACCGGATCTCAAATCAATCTTGGAAAATGTAGAAGCACCCTTTAGTTGATCAAACAAATCTTCTATTCTTGGCAAAGGATACCTATTCTTGATTGTAATCCGATTCAAGTCACGGTAATCAATACAAAGCCTCATTGAACCATCTTTCTTCTTCACAAAGAGAACAGGAGCACCCCAAGGCGAGGCACTTGGTCGAATAAAACTCTTCTCAATCATATCATCAAGCTGTTTCCTTAATTCCTTCAACTCGGTTGGAGCCATACGGTAAAGAGCTTTGGCTATGGGTCCAGAACCAGGTACAAGATCAATAGAGAACTCAACATCACGTTCGGGAGGAATCCCGAGCAAATCTTCAGGGAATACATCAACGAATTCAAGAACGATAGGTACATCTTCAATACTTGGCAAAGAGGTAGTTGAAGAAGTCACAATACACAGGTATGCTTGGTGACCCTTTCTTACCATACTCACCAATTTCATAGCGGAAATCAAAGACACACCTTTTCGGGGATGAGATCCCTTATAGGTTATTCTAACTCCTAAAGGACTCTTTAAAAAAATCTTTTGATCACGACACTCGAACCTAGCATGGTACAATGCTTACCAATCAATACCTAGGATTATATCGAACTCTCCTAGAGGGAACTTAAGGAGATTAGCGGGAAAGATAGAACCCGCAATAGATATTAGGACAATTGGATATAAAGTAGAACAAGAGATAATATCTCCGGATGGTAAGGATATGGGAGTATCCTCACTAGATGTAGGCTCGATAGATAATTTATTAGCATAAGTCGTAGACACAAAAGACATAGAAGCACCGGTATCAAAAAGAATAAGACACGATTGCTCTAAGATTGAGAACATACCCATAATGATCTCTGGATTAGCGTCGGCTTTGGCACGGCTCATAACAAAGATAGAACCCTTAGGTTTAGCAGGAGGAGAGGGCAACTTTCGATCGGGGCAATCATCATAACGGTGACCACCCTTTTGGCAAAAGAAGCGCACATAAGGTCGGTTGAAGCATGCCACACCGGGGTGGTGTGGAAGTCTACAACGGTTGCAAAAGCGACCTTGAGCTTGAGCTTGAGGAGCATAAGGCTTATGAGCCGCATTAGAAGTAGCTCGGGGAATGAAAGGAGCATGATCTCTTGTGTTTGCATTGGAAGGAGGATTAAATCTCCTCTTGTTAGCATAAGAATTAGAAGGAGACGGAATAAACAGTCTGTTCCCATAAACATTTGGTCTTGGAGTGAAAGAAGGAGAGGGATTATTCATCAAAGCTTCATATCTAATAGCCTTCATGGAATTTTCGGCCCACAAGGCATCATCATAAAAATCCCCAAAGGAAGTAGTATTCCTTCTAACTTTACTTTGAAGAACGGCACTCAGCTTGTTGCGGTAATAGAAGGCTCGGTCCTCGTCATCTCGGATAAGCCTCGGAGCAAAATGAGCAAGCTTATTGAACTCCGTAGTAAAGTCTTGCGCAGACAAGTTGCCTTGCTTAAAGTCAATAAACTCCTTGAGCCTTTGTTGCTTAAGCTCTTTAGGATAGAATCTACCTTCCACTAGAGCTTTGAAACAAGCCCAATTGAAGTCATCTTTGAGAGTAGCGGTGGCACTAGTGATAGCCCACCAATTATCATCTTCCCTTACAAGGAAGTGCTTTGCGATCCTCACCTTGTCCTCTTCAAGGACTTTGTATAGATCAAACTGCTTCTCCATCTCTCGGAACAATTCTGATAACTCGGTAGGGTCCGGTTCTCCACCGTAGGGTATAATCTTACTCCTTGCTATTTGACCAGCTACCCATGCGTAGCCTCCCTGGTGGTTATCTTCACTTCAAGGGGGAACTTGGTTGGCTTGAGCTAAAGCCGCATCTTGTTGATTTTTCAACACCTGCGTAAGAGCTTCCAGCATGACATTCTCCACTACTCGTGGTCTAACCATCTTCATAAGAAAGAAAAACAAATTAAGTTACTCCTATCAATTAGCATAAACAAATAGACTACCAAGTAAAGTCCTTAACTTCTACCCATCTCTCATTTATTATTTCAAGGTCAAATAGTTAAAGTTTAGAGTTCACGTGTGTGCGTCGGGAGCGATAAAGCTCTGATACCAACTGTGACAACTCGCAAATGTGGAAATAAAACATAACAAGCATGTGAATTAAATAGCGGAAAATACGATGTTTTAAAAACTTTTATACATGCAAGAAGAAGTATACGAGGAGTGTCAAATATTACAAACCAAAGTACGAAATATACTACAACAAGAAACGTAGTCTCTCAAAAGGTTAACAATGTCAAAGTGATTAGCAACTAGCTAAAATAACGTCTAGAGGTAAATCTTCCAGGGACAACGCCCGCTAGCTCACACCCGAACCCAAAATATCATAAGCAAAAAGCAATCCAAATCAAGCAACATGTTCATCCATGAAAAACATAAACGCCACAGTCAGTGGGGAGTAATTCCGGGTTCTCCCAGCCATATCACATTAAACGTACATAGAAGGAAATACAAAAGTAGAAGCATGCATATATAGATATACATGTGAAATACGATAAGGATAGATAGGCAATTCAATATATAATGATAAGAGCATATGAAGTACAAATCCGAATCCATCATGTTATACAAAGACTCGAGGAAGACACTCTTAGACAACCGAATACGCTCACTAAGGCTTGCATCTCACCGTTAGCGGTATAAGTTTGATAAGATTGAGACTCGACAAACAAAACATGCCAAGTCATGGTATGACCATGAATAATCAATCATGTAATCACCCATCCACACATAACAATACAATGACGACCTCTCTCACGGTAAATGAAACACACTAGCACCGTGTACATGGCAAGTATGATTAAAAGGCATCCACGGGAGAAAAACATTCCCTGAACGCATACACGACGACATTTCGTATATGTAGACTAATTTCCTCCTGGTAGGAAGACGATAATAATACGGTGCCTAGTCTAAACCTGGCCAGACTCTTGGAATAAACCATTTCCGATTAGCCATGCGATAAACGTTTCGCATCCAAGAATCGGTCAATCATAGACGCCGAGTACCCCAAATTCGGTAGATACAATTCACGAAAGAGGCGGAAAAGAGCACAAGCCTCATAACAAGCGGTACGCTACATGCAAATAACACCACCTCGCAAGTACACAACATTTGACGGCCGGGTCGATCAACGCAATGCGTTCGCCTCCTAACAACGTCGCCGTATGCCCACTAACACATGCAATTTAGCAGTAGGATACCTCCCTGTTCCGACATTCCAGCCTTACGAACGGGAAGGTAGCCAAGGGAATGAGAGTACAAAGCACAAGACAAAACAGTGCTCAAACCGTAACATTTGTAAAAACCGACTCAAAGTGGGAACATACCAAAACCCGTCACAAAACATGAGAATAGGGAATCATATAAGTTTAAATACGATAAACATGAGTCAATACATGATACATAAGCATTATAACAAGTTTATGAAGCATAATGAGTAAAAACATAGATCACCTCTCCAAAACAACGTTGTTTGGAAACCAACGAAAACAAGGGTTCACTTCAAACGGTCATAACTAGAGTTCTAGACATGAAAATGCAGAAATTCCAAATGGAGGTGATAGCTTATCTTCTTACGGTTCCAAAGGGATGTCACACGCCCAAAACAAGCAAGTAACGAAGGAGATATGATCATTTTACGAAAAGGGGTCAGTGCAGTGAAACTGCACAAGTCACGACAGTGACTTGTATTTCACGACCGTGACATGTGTTACCATATCACCCGTGAGCCTTCAACATATATTCAAACATTTTCAATTTTCATAATTCACTTCTAACAACTATCAACAATCAATAATCATCATCAAAAGTCCTCAACTAACAACAATCATTATTAATAATACAATTCCTAAGCTTTCTAATCGTATTCTAAATACGAATTCTAACATAGAAATCATGTAAAACACGTAAATGATATCGAGTAACCCTTCACCGTTACCTTTTCGCGTCTTTAAACAGTTTCTAAACCTTCCTAGTCTCCACCTACATACAATTAGATAATAAAAGATGAATATCATTCACCTTGAGAAAGACGGATAATTTAAAAAGCGAGAAAGACGGTAATTTTATTACCAATACGGATAGAGGAAGCTAAGAGGGGAAGAATAAGACGAACTTACGTGAATTTGAGCAAGAAATGAAGGAGTAGCGACGAATCTAAGCTTGATAAAAATGGAGTTTAGGTTTTTGGTGGTTTGATGAGGAAGAAAGAGTAAGTGGAAAATGAAATAAGGATTTAGGGTTTGAGGGAGTATATGAAGGAAAAAGTCAACGAAAGTCAAAGACGGCTCAAAAGTCAAGAAAAGTCAAAGACGGCTCAAGACGGGTTTTACTTGAAAACTCGCGGAAATTCCAAATACGAACTCGGAAATTCTAAATTCGACTCGAAACATTAAATTCTAAATTAAAACTTAAATTCGCTGAAAAGTATCCGTAAAATATTTTCACTATAAAAATAGGGTACATTTCCGGGTGTTACAATCACCCCACTTTTTAAAAAGTTTCGTCCTCGAAACTTGAAAGTAGAACACAAAAGTATCAAGGATAAGAATCGGTTTTCAAAATTAATAGGAAAACTTTTATAGGGGGAAAATATTTATGAAACGAGGTTCCTCTCGAAAACAGTTTAAGGAAATTTTTCATAAGTGCGAAACTTACTTACGGATCTCAAGAGTGCCCGTCGCGAACGAGAACTCAAATTATTCAAATCAAATTAAAGTCGAAATAGTGAAATCGAAATTCAAAACAACGTTAGTAAGTGCAGGACTAGTTATCAGACGTCTCCAATAACAAGTGCAAACATCCAACCAAACGCAAAATCCAAATGTAAAAGCGAAAGAAATCTATTTTCTCCAAAAAGAGGGTACACAATCCATTTTTAGACTTCTTTGAAAAGTTAAATTAGAAATACAATATGAAAATTTGAAGGTTTTCTCAAAGATAAAATCAAAATAAGAAAACATTACACGTACATAGAGCGACTCGAGCACCACAACCACAAATCAGGGTATCAAACTATATACAAAACACGCAAAAACGAAACAAATCGAACTCTTAGAGACAGGAAGATCACGATGAGTCGGTAGGAAGATCTACAAGAATTCGATAGTACTAACTCTACTAATACTCTAATCCTCAAGAGGATGTAATTTACCCAAGTTACACCTCAATATTTTCAATCATTTGATTTCTACTAAAATCCTCCATAACCACGAGACCTCAAGTCATCAACATAACCATTCAAACCTAATTAGCATCGACTAGGGTCCATATGTTGCAATCTGCAAGAGAGGTCCTTTAACGTAATGTAAAATCCTTAGATTCATCAAACTCTATCTGAGACCACTAACCAAAGAAATCTCATCTTAGAAGACCATATCTACTAACAACCACACAGTAAACGGTACTTACCATAAAATCCTCTGATCCAATCTATTCCAAAATTCATTACAATGAACTTTCTCATCCTCGAAAGTCAAAACATAAACCACGCAACCAAACATAATTATCTAAGAACCAACTAGTCTCATCCAAAGTCTCACGACAACGAAAAATCCACAATCCATTATCGGTTATAAGAATTCTTTAATACGCCATAACATCCTTAATTCGATCATTACTACGCTCGAAGCATCAAATATAAATAGTCACATTAGCAAACTATGGTGATTATAATCCTCAAGATAAATGAGTTCACCATTCTAACTCTATATTCCATAACAACCGAGCACTCACTATCCAAAACTTGCAACGAACATTTCTCAATCCCAAACTATGATTCCTTAAGAATAAAAGAGAATTACTAATTCCAAACCACGAATGATCAATCACTTGGCAATCAGACAACCATTCAAATCATCTAATTCATCTAAAACTCAAAATGAAACGATTTTCATTTATGACAATACTCCTCAAACTTTGGTACCGGTTTAATTATCCTAAAGCAAAGTCTCTTTTAGAATCCACTAATTAGAGACATCTAATTCCCAAATGATATCTCAAGCAACCGATATAATACTCAACAACAACGAATATCATCTCGCTCAACTTGATTCCCAAAATAGCACTACACTAGCCAGCTCAATAAATGAAGCGACCAAGAGAGTACAATACCACCAACAGATTCATCCTAAGGTTTAAATCACAATCCTGTTCATGATCAAAATCAACACGAAGCTAGCTAACAACCTAATCATCTCACCAGAGGAAAGACAATGACACCATGTCATTAGAAACGATAGGAGATTTCGAGGGAAATACGAATGCGATAAGATCGGACGAAAATTAGAGGAACGCTAGAGGCAGGGAGCCAAAAGCTAGATATTGGATAGATATAGCTATGAAGGTAGCCAAGCAAAGGAAGAGATAAGAGAAAACAATTTCCTAGGAATCGGGCTTAGTAGGAACTTGCATGAAAGGAAAAGGAAAGGGATAATGGCACGAGAAAAAGGTTTAAGGTTTAATCCACCAAATTTCTCCTTTCAGGCTAAGGGTGATAGTAAAGCAACTCATCCCAAACAAAGGTCTCTTACAAGGGACCCTCCTACCACAAATCATCGGAGTAAGGTACACCTAGA
Organism: Heliosperma pusillum; assembly: GCA_022085475.1. Classification (NCBI taxonomy): domain Eukaryota; kingdom Viridiplantae; phylum Streptophyta; class Magnoliopsida; order Caryophyllales; family Caryophyllaceae; genus Heliosperma; species Heliosperma pusillum. The sequence goes on along the minus strand of JAIUZE010071235.1, from coordinate 1,411 downwards.
TTTAACAAATCGATTGCAACCCAATTCATCCATCCTTTCATATCACCCGGAATCCCAAATGCGGAATTGCAACTCAAGTATAATAACATTCCTTTAGCTCAAATATTCAACACAACCTCAAAGGTTTCTTTAACTGAAGGACTAACAAATACTCTCTTATACTCGGTCATTTTTGAGTCTATAGCCCACGAGTTCATTATTATCAAAGTACCACCTCAAGTCAAACATCATCATTAACGTCCCAAGGTATTTCCATCATAGCTCACATCATCGAATCTCGCTCATATCTATAATCCTCAAGTAATATGGTTCAACTTACCGAAACCTTACTACTTCAAACGAGTCTCCGATAACATAAGATAAGATCATATCTTTAAATCCAAGAACTATAGCCTATACTCTAACACATAAACTAGAATCCACAAGAAGTCACTTAGTCTCAAAAGCATTTTACAACTCAAGGCATCATTCAAAGCTTCCTATTTACCCAATTAGACCTATCATAAGCATGGTCTTCAAAACAATACTAAACTTCTAAGTCCAAAAGACTAAATTACTAATGAGTTAAGAAGTCATAGCCAACTCATTCGACCTTACACCATCGAATATCATGAACTAATTACACACAAGTCATGACAAGCATCAAGCATTAAAATCATCAAACTTATCTTACTACCTTTCCTTAGAGATACAACCAATCACCACTATAGGGTGAATTTAGATCTACACCATTTTCCTCAAATCACAAATTCATTCTAACAATCACTAATATTCCACAAAATTCAAAGTTCTTCCGACCAAGCATAATATACCACAAACAATTGGGTATGACATCCATAAAAATGTTACAAGAGGAAGGTAAGGATACCAATGTTAAGATGGAGGAACTATCAAGAGTAATTTCCAAGAGGCAAACAAGATGGAAGAGAAAGAAGCACCTAGATAGAAGGAAGAGAGCATAATACATTAAGGACGAGAGAATTCATAGATGAGGAAGAAATACACTTCAATTAGGCTTGTAAATCTTCAATCTTCGGTAGAGGATACTTCTTCTAAGTAACACAATGATCCACCTCAAAATGGTAGATACAAACAAACATAACATCACTCAACACAATCAACAAACAAGTTAGAACCTAACAAACATCAAGTACACCAAAGACTACCACCTTAGGTCCTTAAGTCTACCCATATCTCATTTATTATTTCAAGGTCAAGTAGTTTAAGTTTAGGGTTCACGTGTGTGCGTCAGGAGCGATAAAGCTCTGATACCAACTGTGACAACCCTCGCGAATGCGGAAATATAAAACATACAAGCATGTGAATTATATAGCGGAAATATAAAACTATTAAAAACTTTTATACATGCAAGATAGAAAATACGAGGAGTGTCAAAATTTACAAACCAAAT